>NDGN011462435.1:0-12900 GCA_002564285.1 Tympanoctomys barrerae
TGGAAAGTGGAGAGCTTTGGGGAGATGTTAACTGCCGTAGACTTCGCTCTGATGGTGACACATAGACACTCTTGTACTGGAAAGATTGGTTTGGAGTATGGGAAGAGGCATTACACTGAGAGAAGTCAGGAAATTTCTCAGGAAAGAACATAGGCTGGGCTGGGGCTGCACTTCAGTGCTCCAGCGTCTGTTTAGCATGCTGCAGGAGTCAGTTCTACCTCCTTCACTACAAAAAAATGACGAGATGGTGGTCTCCTACAAATTCGTCCTGCGTGTTTAAACTTACCACACAACTTCATTGTGCTCTTCCCCTTGGGTGAAATTACAGTTTCTGCAATTTTTTTCTTGTGACTCTAATAAAGCAATATTCTCTTTGGGTAATAAAAAGTTCAGCCTAATCCAAGGATCACATAACTGCAACCAGGTATGGTATTAAAACTCCAAAATGTTACACAATTTAAGTGTCTTGTTTTCTATAATAAACAGTAATGCCTGAGTCCACTTCAACCTAAGATGGTGCAGTAGAGAAAGGAGGACAGCTCTCCATCTTTTCTGTTTCTCACTATATAGATCCAGAACTTGCAAGGTCTTCAGGGTTGGTTCAGGCAAAGGGTGAGGGGAGGCAAAGACGTCAATCAGGTTCTCCTTGACTAGCTCACCCGCTTTTAGATGTTGGTGACCCCTGAAAATGACAGTCTGGAGCTGATGGGTTTTTTCCCTCCACAGGAACTCTTTCCAAATTCTTGTGATATATTTCTAGGTGCCTCTTCTGCAGTCCTCTAGTATATCTTCTGTGCCTTGCTGCAAACATTTTCTGCCACCCTTTTAGCCACTGCACTTCAGCAGCTCCCACCCACACTGGCTTCATTTTTCCTCGACACAGTACCCCATGGTCTCTTTCTACCTGATGAATCCTTTCAGCAGTACCTATATCTGGTCCTTAGGAAACAAATCCTGCCTTTTCTATCTTCTAACTTCATTGTACTGAGTAAGGAAATCTAATATTAGCCATTTCTTGGTGATCTGTTGACATTAGCTCTCCTTAACCAAGTCAAGGTGTCCACAGAGGTGGGAGTGGGCAGCTTCCATGCAGCAGTAAGAAATCCGGCCTTTTGCTGTCCTTGAAAAAGCACCTAATTCCCCAGGGGAAGAAAGAGAAACCCTCCCTACCTCTTTCCAATCTCCTACTCTCTTCCCGAAGCACTCACATATTGTCATTAGTAGAGTCTGGCAGCCGCCCCAACTGAATCATTCTAATAAATAGCCTAGAGCCAACTGATACAAGAAAGAAAAAATATATACAAATAAATCAGAGGCCAAGAAGTCAGAGGAAAAAGAGTGGGCACAGTGTGATAAAAAGTTGAAATTTTATTCCACCACCTGCAATTTCCAATGCCACTGATAAACTACTGTTGCCATTTTCTGGCCTCAGAAACATCTATGTGGATTTAGGGAATGGGACAAAGAAAGCTCACAACCTCCCAAAAGGACAGTATAATTTTAACTATGGGCAACTCATCTTAAAGAAAATAATTGAGTCTGGTAGAAGATTATTTAATAAATTATAGCCCCCATGACACTAAATGGTGTTCTGTGGTCTGGGAGAGTTAATTTTTTTTTTCAAAAGCTTAATAGACAACCACTGTATAGCCACCCTGGTGGGATTTAACCCAGAAACAATGTTGGATCCAGTTTTTTAATAGCACATATTTATTACAAACCCACAAAAGAACATACAAAATCAGAACAGAGACAGAGTGTGCTTATGGCTGGGATCCCAGAGAACACAAATATCCAAAATACATGGTAGAAGGCAGAAGGGCTCAAAAGAAAGGAAGGTAGCTTGTTACAGAGTGAGAGAGAAATGGCTCATCAAAGGAGGGAGCTGGGAACGCCTGGCTAGGGTCTAGCAGAACCTTAAACATCAATGCTACATGTGGATCCTTACCTGATGCAAATTAGTTTAGTCCAGGTACCAGGCCTGGGCAATGACAAAAGATAGGAAAGGAAGTGATTGTAGAAGAAAAAAAATTGGAAAGAGAAGTCGGCTCACCAGTAAGGAGGGCCCTGAAAGTTCACCTAAAGAATTTGGAAGATATTCTATTTTTGTTTTTCCATGGTAGGGAGATAACTTCTGATTCAGGAAATTCAAACACAGAGGCTGTGCTGCAGAAAACAATGGGGGAATTTCCAAAATAGATGAAGAAGGAGAACAAGAAAGAGAATAAGGATTTTATTGAAACAGTGTAGGTGACATCTGCAAAAAGCCTGACCTGGAACTACATCACCCTCTCCCTTCAGCAGCCTCAGCATTCCACTGCCCAAGCTGGCTCTGAACAAGATGAGGTTAGACAACTGCTGATAAAGGATAACATGGAGTCCTGCAGACCTAATATGAGAAGGTGCTTATAACACTGATGGAGAGAAGTGAGGGTCACAGAGGACTAAAAGGGTCTTGAAGCCTCTCTGTCCTGTCTATCTGTCTGTCTGTCTGTCTGTCTGTCTGTCTGTCTGTCTCCCTTCCTGTTCTCTCTCTCTCCCCCCCCCCCTACTTAATAAATGAAATCTCCTTCCTTCCTTCTTATCCCATCTGCCTTCTCCAGGCTTAAAATACATTCAACAAAACACTTCTCCATTTAAAAATAGTTTCTTCTTTATTAAAAAAAGAAGAAGAAGAACCTACTCAATTGCATTTTCCAGATAAGAAAAGTATTATTTACTCACTAAAGAAAATAATTTAGGGCTGGCCAGATATCTCAACAGACTAAAGCGTCTGTTTTGGCAGGGCGCAGTGGCCGGGGTTCAATCCCTGGGGTGCTATGCCGGCCCCACCCCTGGGGTGTGCTGAGGCACTGATTGAGATCAAAAGTGGTGACATGCTCTTGTAATCCCACGACTTGGGAGGCTAAAAAGAGAAGGATCGTTACGAGTCCAATCTACATAGTGAGACCCTGTATACCTTGTAGACCCTGTCCTGAATTCATTTTAAAAAGTAAATAATTTAATTCAGTTAATACCTACAAAACTTTAGAATGCAATTTGTAGTTCTAGCTGCAGAGATAAGCACATTTAGTTGCACCCACCTGTATAGATACATGTAGAATGGAATATAAGTCACTTTGACGTAATTTATAGGCAAAATAATACATATTTCTAGATAAACTTTTCTTTTCAAGTGACCATGTAACCCATTCACTCTTGGAAGTAAATTCCTGTGTTTTTGTTATTTTAGCACAGACTTATTATTGCTTTTACGTATCTCAGTGTCATCCCAAGACTAAAATTTACACTGAAATTAAAGAATTTAATTAGTTTTCAGCTTAGTTTTCACTTGGATCACATTATTGTCCTTACCTGAATTAGTTACGATATGTGTATAAGGCTCTCACCACAAGAGAGCTAGCAGGCCTTGGCTGTCTGAGGACGTAATTCAAAGCTGCTTTAACTTTGGTGCTCAGATTCAGAAATGGAGGCATCCAGCAATTCACAATGAGCCTAGAGCCGGCAAAATAGCTCAGCAGAGTAAAGCACCTGCAAGCAGGCACAGGGGCCAGGGGTTCAATCCCCAGAGCCCAGAGATGCCAATTAAGACTGGGCGTGGTGGCCTGTGCCTGTAATCCCAGCTTTTGGGAGGCTGTAAACAGGACAAGTCCGATATAGTAGTGAGGCCCTGAACACCCTGTAGACCCTTCTCTAAAATACAAAACAATAATAATAATAATAATAATAATAATAATAATAATGAGTCCAAGGTCACCTGGCATGTGAAAAGCAAGCTTGAAAATCCAAGCCACGATTTTGTAGCCTGAAACTTTCCTGAAGATGGAAGTTTCTTCACACAATGTTCAATTTTGGAGAATTGGACGTAAGACATGACGCAGCTCAGCATTCTGGCTTTACCAACACGGAAACAAAGATATTGAGAGGTCATATAGGTTATGTAGGCCAAGTGGCTGGCATGATATATTTCTATTGTTTTAAAACCAGGTATCACACAGGATTTTCCAAATACTTAGAAGAGGGGGAATATTATAAGAGAAATTGCTTCAGCTTTTGTTTTATTAAGTTTATTTTAAATATACGTGATCATAGTCATTATGGGGAATTTGTACCCGCATATGCTACAGCTTGATTCCTTTTCCATTCCCCTCCCCTCCATTCAGCCCCTCTTTCTCTTATCCACAAAACTTGGTTTCCATTTTATCCTCCTTTTCTCATTGTTTTCTCTTACCTTCCTTCCTTTCCCCCTCCTCCTTCCCTTGTTCCTTTTTCTTTTGAACAATGTCTTCCTGTTTCACAATATCTATCATACAATTTGGTTCTTATTTACATTTTCAGCTTCTCACACTAGAGACAGTGCGCTAGTTCTACTTTTGTCTAATTTATATCCCTGAAGAGTAGTCTCAAGATCCATGTTGCCATAAATATCTCTTTTACCCTTATGTTTTTATAAATTTTTAAAGTTAATTTTAAAAATTGTTATTGAGTCAAAGTCTAGTTTATTAAAAATAAAGAAAAAATTAATTATTTTGGATTTGATGAAAGTCATTTAAAAGTGAATTTCATTTTTAAAATTCAGGTTCTATTATTTCAATGAGCATTAAATTAAATGATTAAGTCAGTAGGTGGTTTATGATTTTTAATTACTATTAAAATTACTATTTACTATTACTTCCATCTCTGCTGTACATTNGGTTTATGATTTTTAATTACCATTAAAATTACTATTTACTATTACTTCCATCTCTGCTGTACACTTAAAATACCTTCAGCGGGTGCGTATTATGAGTCTACAAGAAGGTCAGAGATTTTGTGGGTGGGTATTTGAAAAACCGAAACTTTCACAATATTAATAATCAAAATATTAACATGAAGGGCTGGCCAGCTAGCTCAGTGGATTAAAGCGCCTACTTAAGCAGACTCAGGGACCAGGGTTTGATGCCTGGCATGGCATGCTGGCCCCTCTCCCAGGGCACGATGAGTTGGTGACTGAGACTGGGCGTGGTGGCGCGCACCTGTAATCCCAGCGCTTGGGAGGCTGAAAACGGTCCGATCTGTGTAGCGAGACCCTCAAAACCTGCAAACCGTGTACTAAATAAGTTTAAAAAAATAAATAAAAATTAACGTCGGGTGATAGAACTTCAGATCATTTTTACTACTTTTTCTTGTCTAGGCTTATTTTGCTATTTTTCTGTAACGAACATGTATTTCCTGTGTATAGAAAAGACTGCCACTAAATCAGTGATTTTCCTAGTCTTTGTGGGAGAATAAACATGTATTGTATTTGAAAGGCACTATGCTGTTGTCCATTATTGTCTACACCGCATGGGGCTCGGCTGCTTACTATCCATTCCAGCCCCCTCACACATTCTCCTTTGCTGCAGTGTCTGCACAGCTGAGAACTACCTCTCAGTCCTCTGCAGCTTGGGCTCCAAATGCCACTCAGGTTCTTTCAATTAAATAACACCGGGGCAGCAGTGGTGGCAGCTGCTCTGATCGCAGCTGAAGCCAGGAGATTCTGAGGTCCTTCAGGAGAGTTTCGTTACTGCCTGTGCTGTGGCTTGACTGTAGCCCGACCCCGCCCCAGGGGGCGGGTGGAGAACAATCCCTGATACAGTAGTTCTAAGTTGTAGGCTCTTTAAAAGTGATCAGGCCACCTTCTAAATGGATTAGTGACATTGGCCCATTGATGAGTTCCTGAGCTAGAAACTGGTTCTGCTATAAAATCTTCTGAAATCTCTTTCTCTTTCTCACCCTTCTGCCTTTTGCAGTGGGATGACCTGGCAAGAAGGCCCGTGTCAGCATGCAGTCCTTCATTCTTGGACTTCCCAGCCTCTAGAACCATGAGCCTAGAGATTTATGCTCATTATAATTAATCAATCTCAGGCATACTGTTTAAGAAACATAGAATGTGTTCAGCCTGCCTCTCTGGCTCTTAAACAATATTGTAAACCATCTAATTATGCATCAAATGAAATCCTATTCCTTTTTCAAGGAAATGCTATTCTGTTTACAAGCAGCCATGACAGTGCTGTTGCTTGCAGCTGGACACTGAACCATGGAGTTCACATTGGTTTTGTCAACCCTCTGCCCAGTCCTTAAGTTCGACCTTCATTTTTTCCTTTTGTGATTACAAAATTAAAACCCACTTGTTGTAAGTGACACAAATGCTATACATTGAAAAGTAGGGGCCAGGGAGCTGGCTCAGTAGAATAATACCTTACCTGGCAAGGCCAAGGGCCTGAGTTCAATCCCTGTTTCCACCCAAAAAAAGAAAAATAGAAAAGTAAAAATATTCTCCTTTTGATCTCCACCTTCATTCTTTACCTTTGCAGACAGAGTAATATGGATATATTGCTGTATCAACTTTTCATTTGGAGTGATCATATAATCCCTATTAGGAGGAATCATTTTTAATGATTTGTTGTTTCCTATATATTTTATGGGTACACAAAGAACAAACATACATTTTTTCATTTTGTTCTTCTTTCAGTTTTTTATGTCTTTCCAGAGTTTTATGTACTGAGCTACTTGAATCTTTTTAATTGTTACATATTGTGTCACACTGTGAAGTGACTAAAACATATTTCAACATTCCGCTGTCATGGGCACATTAATATCTATAAACAACGTTGTAATGATTATTTCTCATCTTATACCTTGGCACATGCTTTTGAATACTTTTTTGAGGTATCCTAATTTTAAATGCAAAAACAATTGAAATGTTAGTTGCTTGTATTTAATAGCACTTTTTTAAAATGTCTGGTGTGCTTATTACTACACCACCAGTGCTCGAAGAAGCATCTGCCACATAGAAGGCACTAAGTAAATATGTGTGAAATAAATGCCAGATGAATGGTTGAAACCAGCCTAGAAAATGCATCAAAGCAATTCACCACATGGATGGATTAAAAGAAAAAATAAATATGTGTAAAGCCATCGTGATGGATGTCCCTACAAACTGGGTAAATCTCCACATCCATGCCTGATTTTTAAGAAAAATTATTCATCAAGAGATGGAAGAAATGTCATTAACCTGATAAAAGAATTTATCAGAAACCAACAGAAAAAATGGATTTCTAAATATTAATAAAGGAAAGAATAGTTACCATTTTCAAGGTCTCAGTAATGAATAAAAATAAACCCACAGGCATGAGATAGGGAACTGCAAAAATATTTAAATAAGATCTAAAATATTAAAAGACCTATTGACCTCCACAAAGAAATGCAAAACAGGCTTAATCAAAAAGCAAAATCGTCCACTACAAAGGTGCGCTGAGTTAACTTTAATGAAGTTCATCATATTAGGGGCAGTCCTCATGGTCCATTTTTAATATCCAAGCAGTGCAGGGTCAGACAGGAAAGCACACAGCCAATAGCTGGGCTGTAGCTCTACTGTCTCCTCTCCAGCACCCCACATGCCATTTTCAGAAACAAAACCTTCCTTTTCTTTCCCTACTACTCTGATGCATCAGTTCTAAGTGTTTCTCATACCATATTCTGGTCATTTGTACAACTTGGAGAGGTCAAGAACAAGTTCCTTTTCAGCCTTGGGAAAATCTGTAATGAAAAGTTAAATTGCAGGAAATGATGACTGTTCCATAATTTGAAATGCCATTTAAAAGTGTGCAAGCTTTCCATGTGTAACTTGAAAAAGTTAAGTGGAAAAGAGTCTAGCTGGATCATTTATTCACACATTTTTGTTTCTTTATGATAATTCTATGGAGACATAACTGATACACTAGAACTTTACTCATTTAGAGTTCACAATTCCATTATTTTAAGTATATTTAGAGTTGTACATTCATAATCTCATTAAAAAATTAATATCAGCCTGATAAGAAACCCAGTACTTGGCAGCAGTAGTCTGTTCTAGTCTGCTTTCCCTTTGCTAGATACAATCCCAAACACTCACACTTTACAAGAGAAAGCTTCTTTTATCACATATTTGAAGAGAATTCGGTCTTAGCTCATGGTGGATGGGAAGCTGAGAAAGGAATTGGCACCCAGAGATGAAGGAGAAAGGCACCAGATGTAGACTCCAATGCCACACTTCCATAACCCACACAGGCACACCTGGAGGCATGAGTCACAACCAATCAAAATAGTGTGCGGCACCGACTACCACACAGCCATTCGCCTTTGTCCTCCAGGTAGCCCCAGTAATGACTCCACCTACTTTTTCTTTGAAGAGAGTTGACTGTTCTGAACACTGGATATTAATGCAAGCATAAAATATGCAGTCTTTTATGACTGACTCCCTTCACTTAGCATGACTTCAAGATTCTTCCACACTGTAGCACACCTTTTCATAGCCCAGTTTATTACATAGACACATTATACTTTCTTTATCTAGTTATACACTGATGGACATATGAATTTCTTCTTTGCTCATCATTTTTTCTTTTCCCTACCTTTCTCCCTCCCCCTTCTCTAGTTTCCCTTCTTGTATGAATAATTGCTTCCTATTGTAATAATTGCTTTATATGTAATAATACCTATTTATATTTTGGTTCTCCTTGACACTTTTAGTTTCACACCAGAAAAACAATGATATTTACAAATGTGTGTCCAGTTTATTTCACTTAAGAATATGTCCTCGGGGACAACCCACTTGGGCCCCCCTCCTGTCCCTCTTTTTGAAAGGAGCTTTCTTTCCCCCAATAAATATATTCTGCTCATAAAAAGTATATCCTCAAGGTGTATTCACTTACCCAGAGATGTCTCTTGCTTATCCTTCTTTATGTCTGAGTAGTACGCCATTGTATTAAAAAAACACATCCTTTTAATCCATTCATCAGTAGATGGGCATTTGGGATGTTTCCAAGATTTAGTTACTATGAGCTGTACTGACATAAACATTAATATGTCTATATTGCTATATGTTTTTAATTCTTTTGGGAGCCACCAAGGAAGGGAATAGCTGGGTCAAATGTAACCTCTAATTTTAGGGTTTTAAGGAGTCTCTACATTGATTTCCATAGTGGTTGCATGAATCTACAGTCACACCAACAGTGGAGAAGGGTTTTTTCCCCACAGCCCCACCAGCATTTGTTATTGATTGATTTCTTGACAATGGGCTTTCTTTCTGGTGAGATGAATTTCTGTTGTTTTAACTTGAATTTCTCAGTCAGCGACAATTTCCATGGTACCAGTTATCAGAGACTTCTGCAGTTAAGTCCTCACACTCCTGCCCAGAGTTATTATGCATGTGACAAACAAAAAGAACAAGAGACAAGAATTACAGGGGCCGAGGGATGGCTCAGTGGAATAAGTGCGTCCCTGGCAAGCGCAAGGACCTGAGTTTAATCTCTGGTTCTGCAAAAAAAAAAAAAAAAAAAAAAAAAATTAAAAGAATTACAGGGAAATGGGACTCTGGAATGATTAGTGTTCTCTGGGGACAAAGACTAGGAATCTCTAACTTGCCACTATTTTATTAGTAAATACACAGTAAGTGGTATAGTACTTTTCCTTGAGAAGCATAGAAGTAGCAGTTGAATGAACAAGAATAACCCCATGAAGATAAGATTCATCCCTATACCTGAGTGCTAGTCTCCCGGTGTTGTCCTCAGCTTCATCCTGCTCTGTGAGCATCACAGCCTCACTGACCATCAAGATCTCAGTGACCAAGGGGAAGTAGGAATTTCACATTCCAGAAGGCCAAGAAAGCCAGGTGAGGAGCATGTCAGATGTTATATGAATTTATAACCTGTGATCCCCAACATTTCTCAAATGATCAATGGTGTTGAACATTTTTCATATATTTATTTGCTATTTCTACTTTCATGTGAAAAGTATCTATTCATTTAAGATACTCAATTTTTGGGTTGGGTCTTTAAATTTGGGGAATCTGACTTTTTCTGAGGTCATTATATATTCTAGACAATAGTCCTTTGTCTGTGAAACACCTGGCAAAACTTTTTTCCCACACTGTGGACTGTCTCATCATGTTATGGGTGGTTTCTCTTCCTGTACAAAAGCTTTTTCATAAGGTAAAATTCCAGTTATTGATTCCTTTTGATAGTTCCTGTGCAACTGGAATTCTGTCCATAACTTTTTTGGCTACACCAATGACTTTACTTCAAGAGTTCTTCCCATTCTACCTTCCATCTGAATGTTTCTGGTTTAATATTTAGATCTTTGAACATTTCAACTTTATTTTAGTGCATGGTGGGAGACATTGGTCTAGATTTAGTCTCTGACATGTGAAAAGCCAGTTTTTCCAGAACCATTTATTAAAGAAATGATGTTTCTTCCAGTGAAAGTGTTTGGCCCCTCTGGTGGCTGAGTATGTCTGGTGGTGTTTCTGCATATTCTAATCTTTTCTACTGATCTTTGGATCTGCCTTGTTGCCAACATCAAAGGGTTAATTTGTCACACTAACCCTAACACGCCAAATTTAAAAACTCAATCCAAAAATGAGTATCCGAGATGAATACACACTTTTCAGATGAAGAAGTATAAATGACAAATAAATGTATGAAAAATGTTCAACATCACTGGTCAGTCAAGAGACATGATTTAAAAGAATGCTTAGATTACAGCATTGTTGTAAAGAATGGCTATTATCAAGAAATCAACCAAAAACAAATGCTGGTGGGCTGTGAGGAAAAGAGGATCTTTCTCTACTATTAATTGGAATTTTATGCTTTGTGTCTAGTTTTCCCCAAAACCCTCCTTCATGTATTCATTGGGGTGGCTTCCAGAGTTTGAGATTAATTCATGATCCAATGATGAGATTATGCATGTAAGTGCTACACCTTCTTGGGGTGAGTAATCTTCATTACAATGTAAGGAGGAGAGTGAGGGTTGCCAACTATCTTGGTTGCTGCTCCTCCCTTTGCTCTTTGGTGTTTTCTGCAGCCATGAACTGCTGCTCTCTGTCATATGACACTCTACCTTGGAACCAGCTGAGTATGGAGTGAAATCTACACTAACTGTGAGCTAAATAAATATTTCCTTCCTTAATTTTGGTGTCAGATGTTTTGTCCCAACAGTGACAGATGAGTTGCTGAGACAGAATTTGGTACCAGAGAAATGGGTTCATTGCTGTGATTAAACCTGACCATGCAGATTAAAACCTTTGGGAATCGCTTGTGGGAAGATATAGGAAGAGTTTGGAGATGTTAGCTAGAAGAGAAGCACTGGAATGCCTTTGGATGTTCTGTATGGGAGATTCTGATCAGAGGTCAGAAGATCAGAATGCTGGTAGAAATCTTGCCTGTAAAGATCAGGCTGGAGAGGATTCTTCTGGGAAGAAGGACTGCATTGGTTATTTGGTTCCAGATGGTGTGTGTTATGGCATGGCAAAAGTTTGTCTGCATTTGCTCATGTCCAAAGACTTTGCCTGAGACTGAGATTAAGCATGGTAGACTTATTAATCTGACAAAAGTAAGTTCAAGGCAGTCGAATGTTGAAGCAGAGCATGGCTATTGTTGGGGGATTTTAGTAAGTTTTATGTGGAGAATCAAGCAAAGATCCAATAGGGATGATTTTAAGTGTTGTGAGAATGGCTAGAAAAGGAAGTGCCAATAAAGCTGTGGGCTACAAAGATAGAGCTGAGAGGCTCTCCATTGCCAAGAAGGAAAAAGAGAATAAAAAGGATGGCCTGAAGTTATCCTAGGAGGTCCAGGTCTCTCTCTGCCATTTTCATCCTCAGAATTGCAAGTGTGAGGGACTTAGCTTTGAGAAGAAGGCCACAGAGTGTCATGCTCTAGAATGGTGGTGGCAGCCACACCAAGTTTCATAATGGCAGTGGCATAAAGAATTCATTCCTCAGAATCAAGTTCAGAGTGCTCAGTGATCCAAGCATTCAGCACTTACAGCTAAGAGAAAAGAAAATCTGTCTATTGCTCCAGCTGGCAGTAGACTTTGATGTCATCCATGTGTCATTGGTTTTAGGTGCATGGAGAATGCAGGAGTGCTGAGATTAGGAAGACTTCCACATAGATTTCAGAAGATCTGGGAGGCCAGTGTGCCCATGAGAAGACAGTGTGT
This sequence comes from Tympanoctomys barrerae, assembly GCA_002564285.1. Classification (NCBI taxonomy): domain Eukaryota; kingdom Metazoa; phylum Chordata; class Mammalia; order Rodentia; family Octodontidae; genus Tympanoctomys; species Tympanoctomys barrerae. The sequence continues at coordinate 11,998 of NDGN011462435.1, forward strand.
AAAGCAAAGAGTTGGAAGCTTAGCATGCAATGGAAACCCAAGGAGTCTGGAAAAGCCAGTACTATGGATTATCTGAGGAAAGATGCAAGGAGGGGTCAAAGCCAGCCTAAGAGAGAAGCCAGTCTACAACCAGCAGAAGTGCCATAGAGGTGGAGCCACATGGAGTTCACAATTTGCCACAGGGGCTTCAGATGTTCCACATGGAACTACAGAGCATGTCTGACCTTCTGGATTTTGGATTTGCTTGGGTCCCAATGTTTTGTATGTCCATCTTTGTACCTTTTGGAATGGTAGTTTTTCTTGTGCCATTGAATGGTGGAAGTGTTTAACTTTTCATTTGTACAGGGACTCATAACTAAGAGTTTGACTTAGATCTTGGAGGAGACTTGAAACTTTCACTTTTCAGCAATGCTGAAACTATAGGACTTTGGTAATTCTTTGAAATGGACCAAAATTCCTCTTGCATAAAGGGATTTTCATGAGTCTTTGTGAGACCAGGGATGGAATGTTATAGTGTGTGTCTAGTTTACCCCCAAAGCCTCATGCAGTCATTGAGGTGGCTTCTAGAGTTTTTGATTAATTCATGAGTTAGTGCTGGGATTATGCATGTGAGTGTTACACCCTCCATTAATTGGACAGCCTGAATACAATGTGGAGAAGGGAGAAAGTCTTGATAGCTGCCTCAGGTGCTGCTCCTCCCTTTGCTCAATCGTGTTTTCTACAGCCATAAATGACTGCCCTCTTCCATTTTCCACTCTGCCTTGGACCCAACTGAATATGGACTGATACATCCATTAACTGTGAGTTAAATAAACCTTTCCTTCCTTCATTTTGAGTGTTGGTGTCTTAGTTACTCTTCTCTCGTTGCTGGGACAAATACTCGACACTCAAAATGAAGGAAGG
>NDGN011462440.1:0-18879 GCA_002564285.1 Tympanoctomys barrerae
AAAAAAAACACCTACTTTTTCATTTGACCAATCAGAACTTCAAACTTTCTGAGAACAGACCCACAGTTCTCTCTCGTGCATACTGTCCTAGAGTCCCCAGGACGTAGGGCCACCTCTTCTCTTCCCTGTCCCAGGGTTTTCCTCTGAAAACTAACACTGCATGAGAGGAAGAGGCGGGGAAAAGGTGCTGCCAAGGGAAGACCCTCGCACCCTCATGGCTTTGAAAGCCTGGCTCCTCCTCCTGCCCGGCTCCTCCTCCTGCCCGCCTCCTCTCTGGGCGCCCACTCCACACACTAGGCTGTGGGGAGCTGGCCTGGTATGTGTGGTCCTCCTCAGCGGCAATGAACTGCATGACTTAATTCAGATCCCCACTGTTTCAGTGTTATCAGTTAGTTTCAGCCACCTGAGGAGGCCAAGGACGGCAACATGTACACGCTGCCAATGCAGAGGTCTCATGGAGTTGGGACTGTCAGCTCTGTGGAAATGCATCCCTCTCCTCTTGGCAGGAGAGGCCCTCAGTGGCTCCTAAAAGGCCACCCTTGGAGCTCTGGGGACAAAGGAGAACGTGGAAGACAGAGTGCCCTTAGCACACTCTCCATCCTTGCCCCGGAAAAGAAGGTCAGCCAGCCCTTCCCAGGGAAACCTGGAAGAGCAGGCCACCAAGAAACTGCCACTGCCCCTTCTGCTGCCGGGCCACAGGCAAGCATGCAAACACCACAAACCGAAGCACCCGGAAGAACACAGCACCACCACAAGCCCACACACAACACAAAACAATGGGTTCGCCAGAAGCCCATGCAGCAGACAGCAACTGAGCCCAAGCGGCACCAGGAATCATTCCATAACCCATGTACACACAACTGCTTTCCAAACTGCAATCACTCTTCCAAATGAATAGCAGCCATTGAAGACAGTTTAGTCTTGAAAATAAATTCCAAAACATAAATTTTTAAAAAGCTGTTCTTCCCAGACCCTCAATATGAAATGCGCACTGTACAGAGGCCTCCTATGTATGCATGTGGCGGGATAGTCTTCAGCCCGTATGTACTGACTCCAGTGCGAGAGGAAGGCACCCCCACCACCCTGTCATGACAAGACACAGGTGACTTATGCAAGGGGCACCTCAGGCTCCCTCTCACCTTTCCTCCAGGTGACAAGTCATGTTCTAACAGCTGCCCCTGGGACAGAGGGACTGACTGGAAGTCTGTGGGAAGGTGAGAGCAGGCGGGAGTGACTGGGAGCTTACCTGTGCGCACTCTATCTCCAACTATGAGACAGCAGACACAGGAAAGAGGGCACTAGGCGCAGACTGCAACCGCTCCCCAAGCCTTAACTTTAGGGAGGGGGCATCTAGATGCCACTAAGTGCCGGGCTTGCAGCTCTTTGCCCCGCCTCAGGACCACTGACCCAGACCTACATAGAGCAGGGTGGAGGTGGATCTGAGGGTGCCAGGAGAGTACAGGTGCAGTGTTCTGGGAGGGCTTGGGGTAGATGAGTGAGACCAGGGCTGCCTCTGCAGGGCCTGACTCAGAGAAGCTGGGTCCCACAGGGAAGGAGGACTGAGGTGCAGGGTGCTCTCAGCCAGGCACGAAGGCTGCTCTGTCTCAAGAATGTCCTGTGTACGGGGAAGTGGGGTGGGGACACCAGACCAGACTGGGCTCTAAAAGGCCTCATCTCAGTTAAGAACTTCCCATGTGAGGTTTACTTGCGACCCTGGGCTGGGACTTAGCAAAGGCAGCAGGGCCTTTGGCTGTGTCCCCCACTCATTCCCATGTCTCAGGTCCCACCCCCAAGTCTGCCACTTGTCCTGTGAAGGGAAAGGCTGGGGCTTCAATGGGACCCAGGGGAGAAAGGTGAGAGGGAACCTGAGGGGCCCCTTCCACAGAGGCTGTGTGTCCCCCAGGAGAGGCAGACTTCCTCAGGTAACCTCCAGCTCCCTCTACACCCTAAGGGAAGTGTGTGTGGGGTGTGTGTGTGTGTGTGTGTGTGTGGCTGGAAGATGTTTCCAGTAGCAACCTCACACCTCAGGTGGGAGGTCATCCCATGGCCCAAGCGTCAGGGTCCCTGGCTCTGGGTGACATTTTCAAAGGTTGCAGGCATCTTGCAATGAAGCGACCCTGCAGAGCCCTGGGTCTATGGAGGGGAGCCCTGTAAAAGTGACCTAGTAATACTATTGTAAGAATCCACACAAATCAATAATGCCATGAAAATGGAAACTGAGGGTGAAAGAAAAGCTGAAAAGCCTCAATGTTCTTGTAAAAGAAAACAGAAAGGGGGTCACTCCAGGAGCGTGATGTGAGATCCCAGCAGGCAGTGTGCTTGGAGGGTACAGGCCCAGCCGCAGTGTCACTGCAGCGATGATGCTATCAGGCTGACCAGGATGAAGGCAGACTGCAGACTGGCTATTCATTCTCAAAGAACTTTGCAGTTGGAAGGGGAGCTCATCTACAAAGCGGGGAGCTCGGAGGCACCTGGGCCCAAGGTGGGGCACCTGGGCAGGCTAGGACAGCATGGGAGCGAGACCCAATAGACACTCTCTGCACAGACAGAAAACTCACCAACACTCCTCAAAACTGCTAAAGAAAGAACCAAAATGAAGTATTAGCAGTCAGCAGACACAAATGCAAAACAAAAGCTTTAAAAAGCTGAGTGACCTTGTCGGGACAACTCCAGTTATGTTCTAGGCCCCAGCGCTGAGAGGGTCCCAACGGCTTCTGTGGCACAGCAACCTCACTGTCACTGCCTCTGCTGGCGCCCGGGAGACCCCACACCAGGGACTGGGGCATCTGCACTGGAAGGAAAGCTTGGCTGGACAGAACCTGGGGTGCAAGGGACTGCGTGACACTTGTGGAAAATTAAATAAATTGTATGTAGACCTGAAATACACTGAAGAAGCACTCTGGAGGATGAGAAGTTCTGAAATTGACATGCAGACCAATCAGGTGTCAATACTCCAACCTCTGTGGGACGGGGACAGCCAGGTGGCCACTCTAGGCTGCCTGGCAGAGCGAGAGAGCTTCCCTGTCAGGGCCCCACGTGGCCTCAGGTCACACACATGCTCTTCACACAGCAGCAAGCAGGGCGCACAGACACACTTTCTGCCGGCTGCGCAGGACTGCAGTGGCCATGGAAAGCTGCGTCCTCGCCCCTGCCCAGGGAGCTCCTGGGGACGGTAAACACTGAGGCAGGTGTAGCATCCTCATCTGTCTGCACAAAGAAGTGCCTTTGGTGGGGAGGACCAAGGTCAAGCAGGCCCTGAGGGACCTCCCAGTCAGTGCCCAAAGCCCCTCGCTGAGCCAGCCCTTCTTGCTTCTGCTTCTGTACCCAGGACTCTTGGGGTCCCGGCTGGCCACTGTGCACACTGCTCTGGGTGCACCTTCTGCTCCCTGCTCAGCCAACAGCTGCCCTACATCACAAAGCTCTGATTACCTCCTGGACCTTCCCAGCTGTGGGCTGACCAGTGATCTAGGCTTTCAGCCCTTCACCCCATGGGCAATTGTCTTGTGTCCCGACTCCTGTTCAGGGCACCACAGCTGGCCAATGGCCTGCTGGCTCTCTTCCACCTGTCTGTACCGAACACCTCCCGGGGCTCTCTGGATGGTTCCTGGGTCTTTGCTTCATCTTCCCTCTAATGTCCCACACTTAGTTGATAAGCCTCCAGCACCACAGTCTGCAGAGACACTTCAGTAACACTCAGCCTGCTCCCTCTTACCCGCAAACCTCTCTGCCAGCCTCTTGTCCCTTCTCAGTGAACTGGCTTCCCCACCCCTCCATCTTCTCCAGACTGCCCTCCACTGTGCTCTGGGCCACCTCACCTCATTCACCCGCAGCAGCCCTCCTATAGCCTCACCTCAACGTAGGCTTTGGTCCTCACTGTTCTCCCCAGCCTCAGATCGCCATGCTACTTCCTCTACCCCCTGGTCTGCCCAGGGATCTCACAGGGAGGGCCGTCTATAGTCCTCCCCACCATCTCTTACACCTGTACCCTTTGAACTATGGGAACTGTGCCTGGTGACATTCTGGAAGATCGCCAGGCAAGGCCTGCAGCACTTCCAATGCAACGCCTTGGACTCATGGCTCTCTCCTGCCCAGGCAGGGTCGAAGCCCCGCTCCAGCTCCACACTCCAGGCCTACTTGCACCCAAATGGTGACTGCTAACTTGTTTGCTCTCTGGAAAGGCCCTCATCTCCCCATGGCCAGGCCTAGACCTATCAGGCCCATGTCCTTGGTCACCAGCATCAAACAGGCTAGCAATGAGGCCAGCTCTCAGCTTCAGCCCTTTTCTTCACTGTATCAGCCAGGGCTTCATCTCCCCACCACACATGCGGCTTCCTGCTCCAAAGAGTACTGTCCATGCCTTTCCAACACTGCGAATGTGTCCCACTGCTACCCTTTAGGAAAGAGATGGTGTGCTCCTGGCTTTATGGTTCTGCTCCTCAACCGACTGGCCAGGGACTCTAAAGGAAGCCGAGCCTGCACAGGGCTGTGAGCTGAAGCATCACTCAAAGGCCAGTCACGGGTGCTGCTCAGCTGAAGGCCCAGGGCCACTGCCACGGCGCCCTCTTTACTACCAGCCCAGCTGCACACACAGAGCAGCCCAGCCGTCTATAACACAGCTCCTCCTGCCCGCAGAAGCAGACTGGATGCTTAGATGATCTTGCAATTCTATTTTAACTGCTGTTTTTCTAAACGGAAAAACATCAGACAACTGTACGAGGACCATAAACCCTCTTACTTACTGTTTCTTAGTCTCTTCAAATTTGTGCAGCTTTTTGCGGAGACCTCCTGACTTAAAACCTTGGCAGTGTGCTGCTGGTGCTCCAATGGTGACAATGTCGTAGTTCTGATCTGAATGACAGAAAGCTCTCCTCCGTTACTCTGGGCTCAGGCTGTGGACAAGCCAGCTACCGGGATATGCACAGCACTCGGGGATGCTGCCCTGCAGCCCAGCTCCAGGCAGCCTTGGGTTCCCTTCATCCCATAGCGGGCGTCAGAGCATGTGAACAAAGAGGGCTTCTCCGGGCCTCGAGGTGCAGCCAGAAGGGCTCTAGGAAGCTCCTGATGATTGTTTCCTCCCCTCCTGGGACAGGAAGCTCAGGGGAGGGATTTGGATTCTCTACAAAGATCTCTCAAAGGTCCGTAGGCTGTTTCTTCACTGAACCACCTAGCAGCACAGCCTCCAGGGAAACTGGGGTAGACGTGGGGCGGCGCAAGGACCAAGAATCCAGGGAGAAGAGGAATGGAACAACAGCACAAGGAAAGAAGTACCTGATCCTCCATCATCTTGAACTCTCATCCTCTGTATGTGCAGGTTTGTGGGAACAAATTCTAACTTTTTATCTGCTTTCAAACTGCTTGCTTTAAACGAGGGACCTAAAAAATGCAATGAGAAAACAAATGTGTCACCCTTTATCACAAGTGCCAAGTAGAAAAATGGTACTCTGGTGCTATACCTGCATATAAGCAGATGCCGCAACAGTGGCCTAGAAAACCCCAAGCCATGCACAGGCACGTGGTCTTTGCAGATGGGGGGCTGAGGGCAGCTCACCAGCCAAGAGCCTTGCTCAGGATGCTTAGGCCATGAAGTGAGCCAGAGAGGACCAGCTGCAGCAGGCTGCAGCCCAAGGAGGCTGCACCCTCTGAGACCCAGCTCACAACCCAGAGACCTGATGCACGAGGTGATCCCGAAGCATGGTATCAGCACCACTCTCAAGAGGCAAATGAGTCCGTGCCACAGACTGCTGTCCCAGCCTGGAGAGTGCTGTCACCCCAGATCTCAGCAGCTGGTTGGGCTGCAGCACCTCAGTTCTGGTAAGTGATAAGGCCCGCCCACCACCACAAGGCTATCAGTGCAGTGCAGCGCTAGTCAGCCCCAAGGACACACAGTCTGTCCCGGGCGTGTGTATGCTTGGTTGGTGAGAAGGGCTATTGTTAAATGGTGGTCAGAGGAGTAGAAGGAGTCAGCAGTCCACCTAGTACATCGTTGTCTACAGCTGGGTGCTCTGCATTTTGCCACAGGCTTGAACTCCCTCGATAGCGTCACTCACGCTGTGGCCCTCAGCCCAGCAGCACGGGGGTCCTACCACTCAGAGACATGCAGACTCCCAGACTTGCTTTTTAATCAGATTCTCCACTGACATTTTTCTGGAAAACTGAAGGCTGTGTGGGTGCCACGCTTTCCCGGTAGCATCCGTTCAGCACAGGTTAGGTGCCCAGTTCCACAGGCAAATGCTACCACTTCTCAGTGGTGCAATCAGACCTGGTCTTGCACTCAGACCTAACCCATACGGACCAACATTTGGGCTCGCCAAGTACATGGGCAGGTTCCTAAGTTCCACTTCAAAAATTCATAAAGGACTTAATAGTGTTCCTTAAACCCTAAATAAAATTATGTAGAGAACAAGAAGGTGAGACAGGGAATAATTTGAAATGCTAAAACAATAAATAAAACAATGAAAAGCCAAAATCTTTTTTCGATCTGGGAGAAAAGACAAATGAGTTGGGGACAGCCTTCTAAAGCTACTCAGAGGTTATTTTGAAATCAGACAGTATCTTTTAAGAATACACAGTGTAGGGCTGGACTGCGGCTCCTGCGGCTCAGTGGAGCGGTTGCTTAGCAGGCACAAGTACTAGATTCAACCTGCAGCACCTCAAAAAGAGAAGAAAATGTGAGGCATTTGAGCTTTAAATGGAAGACTCCACTGACAATTTACATGTTCAATTAAAGTAACACTGAATATTGAAATGAGAACATCTAGAAAGCTGCTCTGTTTAAAGGCAACTGTATGTCTTAAGCCCTTCGGTTGCCTCAGGGGTATTAGACCAAGAAGGAAGACATGACACGAAACAGTCAGTCTGCAAGTCTGCCTCCCCCAGGCCTCATCCTACAGGGCTGTTCAGGCAGATAACACCACAGAAAGTCTCGCTACAATTCACTGATTTGTCTTTCTAGTAGGATCTGAAAAACCCACATTTGAAAGAATTCCATTTTTACATAAGAACCTATTTTTAAAATCCCACCCAAGAGCATCAGCATGAGTGTGCCAGTGACCTGAGGCCTGACCTCCAGCTGGACAGGGGGACTGGGAGCCTCGTAAGGGCAGGGTTGTACCCACCTTTGTACTGATGGAGGTCAGTCAGGTTCTCCTGGTACGTAAGGATGATGGTCTGGTATTGGGTGACAATCTGGCGCCGGAGGCTCTCCCAGCAAGGGGACAGTTCCCCCAACTCCTCCAGCTCACAGACTCTGCAAGGGTGACACAACCATAAGACCTGGGGAGCAGGAGGGGAGGGAACCCACCAAGGGGTCAGAAGTGCAGGGAAAGGGCACTGATGCCCAGTGAGGGCCAGGCAGTGGTTACACCGTCAGCCTGAAGGGCAACCACAGGCAGAAGGCAGAAGCTACACATCAGGCAGATCAATGACCACATGGGGAGGGGGCAGACAAGCTCTTACAAGAGCACGGTCCAATGTTCAAGGGAAACTAAGCAGAGGTGGGAACAAGGGGAAAGGCCATCAGGGAGTGGCTGTGTCAGGACGGCTGAAACCCCTGCTACCAGCGCCGAGCCACAGGCACAGCCTGCTCTTGACTGGGCGGGATGACGTGTGACCCTGCAGCACAGAGGGCTGGAGGCCCATGAGTCACCACCCCAAGGCCACCATCTTCCTTCGCAGTGCTTCTTTGCCTGCCAAGTGCCCCAAGTGTGGGCTTCCTGCCCGCCCTGCCCCGGGAACAGAGCCAGATGGGAAAGCTGCTCGGCCACAGCTGGCTCCTCAGCAGTGGGGCTCCCGGAGCTCAAGCTGCAGACACTGGCCTCTTCTCACGTCACCTTTTCTAGGTTGGGTCAACGACTGTAAAGATCCAGGCCTTCAACTATTCCCCCTTCAGTGCTCTGTGAGTGCAGAGCTGTCTGAGAGCGAGAGCTCCATGGAGTCAGCCCCAGCCTGGCTGTGGCCCCGGCCCCACAGTGTGCTTGACCAGGAGCACGGGGAGGGAGTGCAGAAGGGAGAAGGAGAAGAGGAGAAAGGAACTGTTATCCTGAGAAAAATACAGCTGAGCAAGTGTAAGAGCTGAAATGTGAATTCTAAGCTTAGCTCAAGAATAACAGCAACGTCATCATAATAGCAGCACATGATGGATCTTTAAGAAAGGAGACCATATTAGGAAGATGAGGGCTGAGAAAGAATAAAAGCCTAAACTCATCTCAGGAAGCCAGCAGCTAATCCTTGGCAATAATTAATGAAGACAGGACGACTCTCAGCACACACTTAGAAACAGAGGATACACAAAAACCACGAATGGCAACTGTGTCTGTAAAGAAAGCAGAGGACCCCATGTTTTCCTTTGGTTGGGGGATGCTCATTTTTAGGAATCTACTAAATTGTCTTTTAAAACGTTTGTCATTGCATTCCTACTAAAATAGCAAAAGCAACATAGAGAAGCAGCTGGTACAGTCAGGGCAGTGGTGGAACTGAGGTCCCCATGCCCTGCCAGCCGCTGGCCAGCTGGCCACCCTCTCCTCACATCTCTCCCTGTGTTTCTCCCTGTGCTTACTGTGGCTGGTTCGCAGAGGCCAGGCCTGACCCCGCCCTCCCACACGCAGACACGCTGGGCTCCTGGGAGGGGTGGGGCACATCTGTAGCCCCTGACATGCCTGTGTCCATCCTAGCCCAGTGCCCTGTGTGAACTACACAGCTACGCTAATGACAATGACAACGTCAGTTTGGACTAAAGCACCTGTCTAAGGAATGAGCTCTCCAAGCCTGAAACACACCGATAATGGGACAGCATTTCATATTCAATAATTAAAAACATGGAAAGTGAAGCTACATGGAAAAGTATATTGCACCTATGTAAATATATGCAAATATGGGCAAAACGAAAGGAAAATTTTAAAAATTAAAATTATAAAATATGTACATTTAGAGAGATAAAGCAAACAACAAAATACTAAAAATGGGTGAATTTAACTGAGAGCGAAATTAGGGAAACTATGCCTTTCACAATAACATCCAAAAAATGAAAAACTTAGGAATTAAACTCACAAAGAACACAAAAGATTTATACAGTGAAATTTATCAGAAAAGAGATTGAAGAGGATTTGAGAAAATGGAAAAATATTCCATGCTCCTGAATAGGAAGAACCAACACTGTGAAAATAGTCATACTCCCAAAATAGTTACACAGATTCAATGCGATCCCAATTAAAATACCATTAGTATACCTCACAGAGCTAAAGAAGGCTTTCCTCAAATTAATCTGGAACCAGAAGAGACCCAGATTATCAAAAGCAATCCTGGGAAACAAAGGAAAGGCAGGCAGTATCACAACACCTGACCTGAAATTATACTATAAAGCTATTGTGATAAAATCAGCAGGGTGCTGGCACAGACAGACCTGAGGATCAGTGGAACAGAATAGAAGATGCAGACACAACTGCAAACACACTCAGCCACCTTATCTCTGATAAAAGGGCCAAACAGGCTGGCTGGAAGAAAGACAGACTCTTTAATAAATGGTGCTGTAAAAATAGGCTTTCCACATGCCAAAGGCTAAAACTAGACCCATGTCTATCACCATGCACAAAACTACAGTCAAAATGGGTCAAAGATCTAAATATTGAAAAAGAAACACTAAATCTTTTAGAGGAAACTGTAGTTAGAAATCTTAAAGAAATAGGGGTATCTAGAGAGTTCATGAACAAAAACCAAACTACATGGGAAATACTTCAAAGAATCAACAACTGGGATCTCATCTTTTTGAAGTTTTTGCACTTCAAAGCAAATCTCCAACAGAGTAAAAAGATAACCCAGAAACTAGGAAAAAATTATAGCTGATGGTCCCTCCAACAAAGGCCTTCTATCTAGAACATATGAATAATTTTTAAAAATCAGGTCTCCCAAATTCAAAGACCCAACCCAAAAATGGGCATCTGAGATGAGTATACACTTCTCAGAGGAAGAAATACAAATGGCAAATAAATATATGAAAAATGTTCAATGTCACTGGTCATTTGAAAAATGCAAATTAAAACAACACTAACATTCCATCTCACACCAGAAAGAATGGCTAGCATCCAGAAGTCAGCCAACAACAAATGCTGGAGGGGCTGTGGAGATAAAGGAACCCTTCTATGCTGCTGGTAGGAGTGCAGACTGGTACAACCACTATGGAAATCAGTGTGGGGATTCCTTAAAAAGCTAGGATTGGAGATCCCATCCAAGCCAGCTATCTCTCTTTTGGGTATTTTTCCAGAAGAACTGAAAATTTCATACCACAGCGATATATGTGCACCCGTGTTTATAGCAATGCAATTTCTCATAGCTAAATCCTGGAAACAACCCAGACAGATGCCCACCAAGAATGGGTAAAGAGGATGTGGTATGTTTACACAATGGAGTATTATTCAGCTATAAAACAGGATAAATTTGAGCCTTTTGTCAGTAAATGGATGCAACTAGAGAACATAATCTTAAGTGAAATAAATCAGACCTATGTGTGCAGACCTCAGATTATCTCCTTACTGTGAGAACTAAAAGAGAAAAATGGACTCTGAAGGGTACAATAGATACTGGGAAAAGGGGATGAACATATTCAAAAGGAAAGTGTTACTGAGTTGAGGAGAAGGACAGGAGATGGAGTGGGGAACAGAGATTGTATCTACGTATGTAAGCTGGATGGTTTGGATAACTGTACTGTGCAATTCTGCTGGTCTATGCAAAGAAGCAGTTAATACTTTAATTTGTTTTGTCTCCTTTTTTCAATTGTCCTTTTTCTCTTCTAAATTTCTTTTTTTTAATTTCTTACACATTTCCTTCTTTTTTTCTTTCTTCTTCCACTTTTACATGCACCATCTAATAATATGAATAACTGGTTGGAAGACAATGCTATATATTACAACCAATACTGTGAAATTCATATTACTTTGTTAAATGAAATTCTGTATCACTTGTAAATTTTTCTGTTTTAATTCTAATTTGTACCCTCTTTAAAAAAATATAGAAAATAAATAAAAGTGAGTGAATTTAGGTGAGAGGCATCTGTATATATGCTGCATTACTCTGGCTATTTTCTGAATTTCCTTCAAGATAAAATGAAAATAGCTGTATTAGAACAGTGCAGTCTGTTTGCCTGGTTTCCTTTCACACTTCCTACGTGATGCTGGTAGTTGACATCCCTACATTACAAGGAGTAAAAACGGCAGTCTGGCTCAGTGAGACAAATGTGCAGGTCCTCTGGTCTACAAGGACCAGCATGCGCCTGGTAGGTCATGTTCATCCTCTGGAGCCCTTACTTGTGGCAGCTACTTCCAACTTCCTGAAGGACAAGTAAGAGGCGCAAGAAAGGGGAAGAGAAGGGAGGGTAAAGTGCTGGGCACCTCTGGGGCATGAACCCTGACCTGGGGGATCCTCACTCTGCCTTAGACAGAGGGCAAAGGACAGGTCACAGTCCAGCCAAGCGTGGGCCACAGCTCCAAAAGGAAGGGGCGCAGGCCATGCAAGACGCCTTACCTGGCTGCGTCTTCTTCCAGCAGCAGCTTCACAAACTGTCGGGGCACGTGCAGGGACAGCACACTCTCTGCCATCTGCTCCAGGATCCGAAGGTGGTTACCATCCGTGGTTGGGAAGCGGTACATGCGGCAGATGGCGCCACCAAACACTGAGGTGGCAGGGCAAGAGACACATGCTGGCCCTGACCTGCCCCATGGCCTTGGTCTTTGCCGCAGATCCCCAAGTGACTAAGCCTGAAGGGTCCATCCCCATGATATTTAATCATCGTGTCCCAGAGGATGTAAAGGGCAAAGGGCTGGGGTGGGGAAGGTGTCAGTCACTGAGCCCACATGAAACAGGAAAGAAAAAGAAGGAAGGGCCCTTCCTGGAGGCACTACATGGCAGGAAGATGGCAAAGTGAGGAGCCAGGTGGGGCCACTGGGACATGGCTGTGGCAGTCACAGCAGGTGGGGAGTGAAGGGTGATCATGGCTGCCGGAACACGCGTGAAAGAGTGCCAAGGTTGAGAAAGCTGTTTACCTGATTTCAGTAAAGTGTCTTTTCGCAATGAAGCATATTTAGATCGGATTCCCAAGGCCTCAGTCAAACTCTCATCAACAGGCAGCACCATCTAATGATGTGGACAGAAAAGAACTGAGATGCAGACCACTCTGGTATGTTCCACAGAAATGGGGGCCTTGGACATCCTGAGACAACTCTTAGCTGAACGTGCACTGAGAACTCTGCTGGGCAAGCACTGTCGAGCCAGGCACGCACACACGCACGCACACACATATGCATGCATGCACGTATGCACGCACACACACACACATACACACACACACACAGCCCTTGTATACAGAGCAGCCCCAGCAGCCCCATGCAGCCCCATGGTCACATGCTCTCTCCCTGCACATCTCCTTAGTCATTCACTGGTGCTGCAGGGTTCTGGTATGCAAAACAAGAGGGGTGCAGAGACACTGGGCAGGAACATTCTCAGAGCTGGGGCTAGGGGCTTGCTTTGGACACAGTGGGATCTCTGCATCTTACAGTGACTGCTCAGCAGTGTGGGGACCCAAAATGAGAATGCTCACTCAGAAGCACAGCGGAGTCTGGTGAGACTGCGCACTGGGAAGCGGATGCCAGGGATCTGAGGGGAAGCCCCCCTCCAGTGGGAGGGGCCTGTGGGGCCCAAGTGTGTCTGAGAGAGACAGCTGTCAGCAACACAAGGGGTGGCTCGGGTCTCACCTGCCTCTTAAACCTTCAGCTTTGGGCCAACTGTTCCCCTTGACTCTGCCTTGGAGGTGGCCAGCGAGAGCAGAGCAGAGGCAGGCTCCAGGGCAGCAGGGCCTCGCAGGCCGAGCCTGCAGGCCCTTGTTACTACCTGGACCCTTGCCTGGCATGACATCAGGCAGCGGGCCCCGTCCTGTGCTGAGCAGAGGCTCCGTAAGTCCTTGCAGCAGGTCCTTTTTCTGAGGAACAGGAGGAAGATGGCTCACTTACCCTCCCGTTGACAGTGTCCACAGACCGAGTCACAGGGGGCCGCTGGTCTGACTTCTCTTCCATCTGCCAGCCGATCACGGTGATGTTTCCCACACGGTCACTCTCTGCAGACCTGCCACAAGCAGCATGCTTTGGTGAAGGATTGTGAGAGCCCGTCTGCTTAAAAACAAAGCTCTCAGCTTTCCTGGGTCACTGGGGGTCCCCAGAATGGCAAGGCCCAGCCACAGGTCAGTCTGTCACCATTCTTGGTTATTGGCCCCTCTGGGAAGGCATAAAAGGAAACTGCAGGGCATGGGAGAGGGCCACATCTTACATCTTACAGGAGTGGCATGGAGGTACCTGGTGAAGGTAGGAAACTTCCCTGAGGTGGAGCTGCCCTAGGCCCACCCTGCCGAGGTGATGCAGGCCCATCTCAGAGCCAGGATTTGAAAGGAGCTTTTCCTGGCACAGCAGGTTAATTCCAAGGCCTAGACCTGGACTCTAAGACCACCCAAGATTTCCCAAGCCCCTGAATCCTGAGGTGATATAGCGCGTGCCACTGCAGCCCTGCTCAGCCTTGCCTGTGAGAACCCTCGGGGGCTGCCTGGGTCTGTGCCCATCTGGGGAGCCCTGGCGCTTTATTTATGATGCCTGACTTAGTCCAGTTCTAAATTTGTATGTGGTCACATGCACTGAACATTTCTTTTATGACATTTACTATTCTCTTGCCTGGAAAGACCCTTCCTGCATTATCCATCCCACAGTCCTATTTGGAAAAGGGAAATATTCATTTCTTAGACTAATCTCTGACCCAACTAGATAGAGTTCCAGCCAGATCACCTAAGTAGCGCTTCTCAAGCAGTCCTTCCCTTCATGGGAATCCTCTTTTCATTTTACCTAAGATCCTTCCTTTCTCCTGAATGGAGATCTCCTGACACATCAGAGACTGTTGGCAGAGCTCTCCTCCACTCTGCAGGGACAGCTACATGCAACATTGTTGTTACTTGTTATTCTAGGAAACCGGGTTGCAGAGATGAAGGCAAAGAAAGTCCTGCCTGCCTGGGAGGTTGCTGTCTCCTGGGAGGCGACAGTGTAGAGGACTGCACTTAAGTCATCAGCTAACACTTCAGGCATGCACACCCAGCCTCCTCTAGGGCTGAGCTCAGCCGCACCTGCTCTGCCTATGGGCACCTGCTCTGCCAACGGGCAGTGTGCGTCTCCGTCCCAGTGGGTTGAGGGGTTCACGCTGCATCACCTCATGGACACCCTCCCTCCTCAGAGGCCAGGTGTTCTCTCACAACAGGAAGTGGCCTTTTCCCACTCTGCCTCTGGACCTCACAACTCCAGATCCCTTCAAAGGAACCAGATTAAATGCCAACCTTAGTGTTAGATGCAAGCGATGATGCCTGTCCTGAAGCAGATCCTTGACAATGAATGTTCCAGAGCCCAGTAAATACATCTGAGGAGGAGGGACGAGAGCATGAGGGTGCCAGCCTGGCCTCTGGTGCCCACAGCACACTGCACCCCACCTTGGGAGCCAAGACAGAGGCTCAGACAGCAGCTCCCAGAGACAAATACAGGCTTAAACATGAGTGAATTGGGGAGCCCAAGTGAAACCAATCTTGTGCTCACCTCTCAGTTGAATGATTAACTATAAAATGGAAAGAAAGCCCAGGGACAACAACCTGTTACTTAACTGTTCCCTGAGATCTATCTTTGACATCATATACAGATAGCTTGATTTGTGTCATCTGATTAATAAGAGAGTCCTGAAAGAAGGCAATGCTGCTTAGGAAGATGGGGTTGTTGGTTCCCTAGAACAGAAGAGAACAGAACAGAAAATAATTGGTTTGGAAAAACACAAATGTTTTCACAATGAGAAAGTTACATTTTTACTGACTTTGATCAACACATATGCTAATGGCTCTTGAAGGATGATGACAACCAAAACACTGCTTTCCGAAAGAGAAAAACATAGTCTGACGCAGACCCTCAGAGATGCAGACACAGCATCCCAGGCCCCCCAGATGGGAGGAATGGTGGCACCCACCTCGATAATCTCTGTCTGCGCGTGCTTTGTCCAGAAGGCCTGAGGAGGGGTGGTGACACTCACTGCTACAAAACTATTTGGTTTCCGATCTAGCGACGGGGTATGCAGCTCACTGCAGGCTACAGAATCGAGAGGAAAGAAATGAATCCTCTAAAACCAAGCTCCAGTTAGTTCCAAGCAAACTCAGAGAAAACATGAAGTAATACTTAAAGGAGTAAGATGGTCACTGTCGGCTGTCACAGAGAGATGATTTTTTAAATTTTTAAAACTTGAAAATTTAAAACTTCTTTGCATTCCTCCTAATCACTGCCGCCCACAAGGCAACAAGACCTTCACCACAGCGTACAGTTGTGCAGAAGGCAGCGTCTGTGTCTGATGCCTTCACACGAAGCTGACAGTCATGCGTGGGGCCACCCACGCGCCTACTGATGGACCCTAAGTAGCAGCTCCAGCGAGCTGAGCCAAGGGGCCAGGGAGCCCACGGAGTGCAAGCCCGCGAGCCGCAGCTCCGCAAGGCCGGGCCGTGGCCCCAGTGCCCGAGGGCCTGGTGTCGGGGGCTGCTAGGTAGAATCCAAATTCTATGGCAGCATAAAGTGGTTTGGTTTTTAAAAGTCATTGCTCATTTATTCTCCTTAAAGACTCACATCAAATGCAAGATTATTAAAAATGTTACTTTTCAGAACTTAAGATATGTAATAGGACCATTCAGTTAGAAAAATGGATCATACTAAGCATTTTTAAATAGATCACAAGTCTCAATTCTCCATTATGGAAATGACCCAGACGAAAAATTATCGTGTGTCACTAAATTTATCAAGTTCTCTAATACAAAATTCCCTATGAAAGGAAAACAAGCCCCACTGCCACTGAACTATGGCATGCTATTGACAGCCAGGCACTTCTTATCAACAAGATACTAAGACATAGAAAGTGTACATCCTGGAAGTGACAAACTATATGGCAAACCAAAGCACAACACGAGTAAAAATAACTAGGTTTGTCTGGAACACATAAGTGGCCAGAGGCCCACCTTTAAAATTAGGAACACATTACAATGTATAAACTTGCTTTTTGTCTGCCTGATGATATCAATACACTTACCGCCACTCAAAGGTATACTTAAAAAAGGCCGAGGGTACATTTTATGGAACATATAGTGTATCATAATTAAAAATATATTATCGACCCTAATTTAAAAATATGTTCTCATGCTCACAATAGCCAAGACAAGTACACAGGAAAAGCAAAAAGTGGCCGGATGGGATGCAAAGGCACTCACAGAGACAAAAGAGAAGTGGGGAAGAAATTAAGAAAACACAAAGCAAGGGAGGCAGGGATGAAGCTGGCAGGTCGGGGAGGGCATGCCTTGCTGTTCCGAGTTAGTGTAGTGGAAAGGCTGTACCCCTCACGCTCGCCTGGGGGGAGTCCTGGTGGCCGCTGTCCGCGGCAGCAAGCTGTGGGGAGGAGCCCCGGCCCGCTGCGCATCCGCCCACGCTGCTCTTCTGTTCAGTCCTGTTCCAGCTAGCCTCCCAGTTAGCCATCAACCTCGCCCCCAGCTCCGCCTTCCCTCAGCACACACACCCGTGTTTAGGGTCCACTGATCACTCAGCTGCGCCTCCAGCTTTACTCTAGACCCCTGCCTCCTGTTTTGGGGTTCTCAATCGTTTCCACAGCTGTGAACCTGCATCTGGAACCCCCTGCCTTCTTCTGAGGAACAGCCCATGGCACCGTTTATACCAACGTCTGCAATGACACATTCTTTGGTTTTTAAGGTTTGGAAAATGTCTGTATTGAGCCCCAGGTCTGAAAGGATGTCTACCCTAGGTAATTATTTTCTCTAAGACCTTTAAATACAGTCTCCGGGCTTCTATTTTTTCTGTGATGAAGTCAGCCATCAGCGTAATTATGGCTACTCTGAGCACTGTGTGTGCGTGTGCACACACGTGCACTTTCTGGCACCTCTGACAACTTCTCATTGTGTTTGATTTTCAATCGTGTTACTCTGATGTATCTAAGGACATTTTCCTTTATTCTGTGACATGGTGTACTTTATTACCTTTGGAGAAATGTTCAGCTATAAATACTGCTTCTAGCCCTTCTCTTTGTGTATGTCTCCTGGGACACAAATGTGTGCTACATATGTTCACTGATTTTTTTTTTTCCCCAGAACTGGGAATTGAACTCAGGCCCTTGCGCTTGCCATGGAAGAGCTTATTCCACTGAGCCATCTCCCAGGCCCCTGCTCACTGATTTTTAAAAAAATATATATTTTCTTCTGTTTTATTTTTTCCATTATTTTGTATCTCTGGCTTCATTTTGGAAGCTTTCTTCTTGGCCTATATCTAGAATCACCAAATTTCTCTTCAAGCATATCAAAGCTGCTTTTACTACCTACCCAAAGATTTTTAAAAGCAGTTATTTTATTTTTTTAATTCTACAGTGTCTACTTGGTATGGTTTTCTAACTCTCCAATGAGGTATTCAATACTGTCTTTATGTCAGCATGAAGTGATGGGCTAAATGTTGGGGGAGGACATTGCTATGTGAAAATCCTGCTCCTCAGGAACCTGGGCCAGGTTCGCAGGTGGGACCACTGGGGCAGACGCCTGCTGGCAGGCAGCGGAACCAGGACTTCCAGCCTGCAGAACTGCGAGGAAGAGTTGCTAGGCTGAAACCACCAGTCTATGACACTCCACCGCAGCTGCTCAAGCTCAAAAACAGAAGCAACACAGTTGAGTATCTGTGTGTGGCTTACCTCTATGTCTGGAGCCTGAGGAATCTGTTTCTATTTTTATCATCTGTGGTCTCTTGCCATGTTTCTGAGAATTCATGACTTTATGCTGAATGTTGTGTTTTTTAAAATTGTAGAAATGATCTGAAGCCCAGGCAGGTGCCATCTTTCTTGGAGAAGCCTGGCAACTGCTTCCCCCTTGTTCCAAAGAGGAGGGCACCTTTGGGTACCCACACACATCTGTTTCAGGTTCCCTTTGCTTGAAAAAGTACAAAGTGTTCTGCTGGGCCCCCTTTCCTTTAGGGACCCCCATACGAAGAGGCTGCCAAAATCATGGCTCAGCCTCTGTCCTCAGGACCTGGCTCCCAGGAGTCCCTGCCTGTCTCCATTTGCAACCCCCCACCCATAATATTAATTCTCTGGAGATCTGGAAAAGGTAGGTCACAGATTTTACTCCTTCTTTCTAGTTGTCTTTGATGGTAAGATTCTAACTTTGTGGGAGTTTTGTTCCCTCATTTAGAAGCAAGTAATCTTTTTCCTTTATCCTTGTAATGTAGAATTCTCATAAGGAGATGCTTGGCAACTTGTGGAACATATGAGATCCACCCTTCTCTCAAGAAAGAATTGTTAGTTTTTATTTAATCTGACTGATTGATTTGCAGTACCGGGGACTGAACCCAGGACCTTCACACTGAGCCACATTCCCAACCTTCTTTTATTCTTGAGACAGGGTCTCATTAAGTCATTAAACTGCCCAAGCTGGGATTGAACTTGAGATCCTCCTGTCTCAATCTCCCAGAGTACTGGGATTACAGAAGTGCATCATCACAAACAGGTAGGAAAAGAGTCTTCTGGTATTTATGAACCTCTGCTCCTGTTTCTGTCTCTTTTTCTTCAGGGTCTCCTAGCAATTAAATATTACAACGCCATATATTGTGGTTATCTCTTCATTCAAAATCTCTGCTTCTTGGTAATTTTTGCACTGCGAAATTATTCCTTCATTTGCTTTAGGGATTCATGACAGTTTTCAGCAATGTACCACTGATTTTTTAAAAAAACGTTTTCTATTATGAGATGGGGGGGTGATGGCCAGAAACTTCCTGCACTGGGTAGGGGACATAGCTTGGC
>NDGN011462455.1:0-18618 GCA_002564285.1 Tympanoctomys barrerae
GGGGGGGGGCTGTGCGCAGACGTGGGGGGCTGTGTGCAGACGTGGGCGGCTGTGCGCAGACGTGGGAGGCTGTGCGCAGCTGTATGCCGTGCCACCACGGGACAATGATTCAGGAGCCGGTCCTGGCCATCCTCTCTCCAGGCGTCCTGGCCTGCCCTGGCCCACAGTGCTGAGGAGTCTCCACACAGGGCTGCCTCTGCCTCTGCCTCGGGCCCCTTGCAGTCCTTAGCTCATCCCTCGCGGATCCTGAGCCCAGCCTATCCCTGGGCTCCAAGGGACCCCTCGTTTCCATGCCACTTGCCACAGTGGCTTCTGATTTCCATGGTGATCCTTCCGGTAACAGTGATCTGCCTTCCACACCTCAGTGAGGGCTGCGGCTGGCCCGTTTGCCACTGCAGGATGCATCGCCAAGCGGATCCTACTGCCGCCACAGTTTTTCATTTGCGTCATTCCCCGTCTGCAGTGCAGAATGCCCCTGGTCCCTGTGGGCAGCTGGTGCGTGGGCAGAACGTGTCTTCATCCTCTTTATGGCCCCTTCTCCTGCCCACCTTCCTCTCCCTGTCTCTTGGCGACCTATTTCGTGAAAGGTCCAGCTCCCAGTTTCATAGCACCTCTTCTTTCATAGCACCTCTTCTTTTGCGCTTTAAAGTATTTCTGAGCATTCGGCTGCATATCTGATATATTTAACTTTGTACCAGTCTCAAGCGGCATCCATTTTCCTGCATCTGACTCTGGCTCACCTTTCTTTAGGGCAGAGTAGTACTCCATGGTTGGAAAATAAAACTTTTGCTTTATACCTTTATTGGTCGATGGACATATAAGCTGCGTCCCAGATTTAGTTACAAGTTGTGATCCACGCTGACTTGAACTGACTGAATGGATACATGAGTGAGCAATCACCAGCTACTTCTGCCAAAACGAACAGAGGGACAAAAACCTGAGTGAGCACATTAAGGAAATGGGAGAAGCGGTCCCAACTGAGGGTTCTTCTTTACATCTTTATGCCATATATAAAATGCACATATGTGTTTGAAGTGCTCCCTAGCATAGTGGTCACCTCTTAAGGTGACTCTTGTCCCAAATACTCGAGAGCAGCCGAGGGCGTTCAAAGCCCCTCCGGCAACACCATGCTCTCCCCAGCAGCGGCCCGAGCACTGTCTCGGGTGGAGGCTTGGATTTCCGGACGCCGCCCCGCACAGGCGCCCAGTGTGAAGAAGAAATGGACTACGGAGTCCGGAGGCCGCGTTCTGGTGACGCACAGCCCTGCTTGCGTCTCCCGCGTGCGCTCAGAGGGCAAGTGTGAAGCGCTTCAAGCCCAGGGAACCTGGGGAAGGAGGCAGCTCGAGGCAAGCGTGTGGGGAAGTGAGCCTGGTGGCTCCTCTGCAGATATGCGTGGAGAATTGGGCGGAGCACATTCCTCAGACCCTGAGCCCTCCCTGCTGCGGGCTGCGGGGGCTTGTACAGCTTTCCCAGGGCTGAGCACACAAGGCTCTGCCAGCCTCGGAGCTCAGTGCAGAGGAGGCGGCTGCGTCTAGGGAGCCGGGCGAAGGGCGAGGGGGTAGTCGCGGAATCCGAGCCACACGCGGACCTGGGTCACGGAGGTGCTCCAGAACCAGAACACCTCCCTGCACGAAGCACTGCTACAGCCAGGGTCGCAGGGCTGTGCACAGCCGCCACTGCTCCCAGAGCCACTGTGGCAGGGGAGAGGCACAAAGCCATCCCGTGGCCCCCACACGCCTTCGGAAACTTGGAACTCGGAGCTGGGGTGTGAGCAGGAAAGGCGCCGACTGAGCTGCGAATCACCCACGCAAAGGCCGCTGCAGCAGGGCGAGGCCAGTGCAGCCCGGAGCTCTGAGTCGCAGATGTGCTCTGCGTTCCTCAAAAGACCAGGAGGACAGGATAAATGCGCTAGGGGTTTGGGGACTGTTGTGCCTGGAAGCGCGCGTCCTTCTCCCATTTTTATCCATCTGGTGTCAAATTTAATTTCCCCTTCAGAATGTCGTGCAGTAAGTTGGTCTCGAACACGGTGCCTCCTCGCCAGCACTTGAAGTTAGTTGCTACTTCTGAGCAGAAGTGTGGGCCTCTCGCTTAGCAAGAACACCATCGCTTTGCGTCCTGGCGGGCCTCACGGGCCTCGCGGGACTTGCGGGATTTGCGGGACTTGCGGACCTCGCGGGACTTGCGGGACTTGCGGGATTTGCGGGACTTGCGGACCAAGGAAGCCGCAAGATTCACAGACACGCGCTCTCCATTTCCCTAGCAGGGTAGCTGCGGATGTTTTAGGGCCTTGGAAAGAAGCCTGGTCCTGTCTGGCGGCAGCTGGACTAAAAATGCAACCAAAAGTATCAAGGTTAGAGATCAGACTGAGATGACACCAATCTGGGTCCCTCAGAACAGCCTGATTCCTTCTATACTCTGAAAGGAATGCTTCGTGGATGAACAGTTTACAAGTATTTATAGAGAAAGATAAATGCTTACACATCATTGATGAAAACATCTATGAGAGCAGCCATTACAGAAAACTAGACACAGAGCTACCCTATGATCTTTCCGTGCACTACTGGTTACATCCAGAGGACCTCTGAGAGATTTCCACACGCAGACAACGTTACAACATATCCACAATAGCCCGGATGTAGACCCAACCTGTTTCCATCCACCGGTGTACGCACAGAGGAAGAACACGTGGCATTGGATAGGTGATATAAGGAATATTATTCAGCCATAAAAAATAAAATCCTGTCACGTGCAGTGACACAGATGGAACCCCAGGTCATCAGGCTAGGTGATCTCAGTCAGGCACAGGAAACAAATACTCCATAAACATGTTTATAAGGGGGAGCTAAAAAGCTGGCCTCAGAGACAAAGTAAGAGATGAATGGGCTGTGGGAACAGGCATAGCTGGGTAGGAGGAACAACTTCTAATGTTGGGTGGTACAGCCAGCTTCCGTTAACAACTGAATATTTCAAAAATAGCTCCAGCGAGGACTGGGACTGCGTTCTGTACAGAAGGCTGAGTGTCTGCAGAGCCAGACTCGGGTTTCCACATCGTGCTCACACATTTCACACGTGTGTTGAGACATCACACTGCTTCCATAAGTGTGTACAGCTATTACTTGTCAATTAAATGTGATGATATATTCGTAAGCGTTCCAGGTGGCCAAAATGCCCCCAGATATCTTGGATCAGGGCCACTGATTAAGCAGAAATCATCTCCTGGCTCTGAAGCTGGGAAACAGATAGCATCGGGGACCCTGACTGTCCCAGCTTGTGGAATGTGACTTCACTCCACCCCTACGAGACGCCTGCTGTGGCGCCGGGCTCTGCCATGCCGAGCATGGTTCAAAGCTCTTGCTCACTCTGAGACCCTTTGACTGTGGAAGGGGCCCCTTGGATGATTTTTCTGACATTAAGTTGGGACTGTCCCAGGGCATCGAGGACTGGCCACAGTGTGTTCTCAGTGATAACCTCCAACACGTCCCATGTTTCCCAAGAAAGGAAAAAGAGTCAAAGGACACCTCTTTCTGTGCCAACTGAAACCAGCATGTCCTCAGGCTGGCGTCTGACAACATGCAACAGGTCCAGAAACCACAAACCACACCATCTACCTTCACTTGGAGCACAAGAGACCTGCTGTTTATCAGGACAGCCAGACATCTGCCGCCGAGACTGAACATCTGAGGGAAGCCGCCCCCTCCGCAGCGGGGGGGGCCCCAGCCCTCACCACCACCCAGCCCGGCCCCACCCCCGTCTGTTTTCCAAGGAGCAGTGTACATGCTGTATCCACTCAGGGGGCCTGGAGAGCAGATCCACGGAGGGCTCATGGTCACTGCTCGGCAGCACTTCCCAGACATGAGGGTCCATGGGAATCAGCCACCAGGTTAGGAGAGCAGGTCCACGCGTGTCCAGGTGGTCACGCCGCTTGGAGTCCACAGCCGCTCTGCCCCTTGCTCCCAGCACTGTTCCCCCACTGGGCGTCCTGGGCACAGTGACCTGCACAGCAGCTCCTGCTGCTCCTGCCTGGGGGCCAGGAATCTGTAGACTGAAAGCCCTGCAGCTGGGAGCCAGACCAAGCCTGCCTCCTTTGAACTGTGGGTTTGGAGCATTGAACCCGGGGATGGACGTGACACACACAGTGACCCAGGCGAGAATGCGTGGCAAGGAGAGCCCGGAATCCCAGAAGGAAGTCTTGGGTCTTCTCTCCTGCACTGGCTCTTAGGTGGCGTCGGAACCCAGTCACTTGCTGGGCATGGTGGTACCCGCCTGTGAGCCCAGCACTCAGGAGGCTGAGGCAGGAGGAGTGCTATGAGTTTGAGCCCAGCCTGGGCTGCATAAGTGAGTTCAAGGCCAGCCTGAACTACATAGCCAGATCCTGTCTCAAAACAAACAAAAAGTGAAACCAGACACTTTAACAAAATCAGGAACAAGCCCGAGGACAGTGACAGTTAGGTGCACATAGATGGCTCCTTCTAGCCTTGTCCCGTGGCCAAGAAGCATACAAGAGGGGGCAGACACCATGCACCCAAAGGGCAGG
Source organism: Tympanoctomys barrerae (assembly GCA_002564285.1). Lineage (NCBI taxonomy): Eukaryota > Metazoa > Chordata > Mammalia > Rodentia > Octodontidae > Tympanoctomys > Tympanoctomys barrerae. Next base: position 4,535 of record NDGN011462455.1, read on the forward strand.
GCAAATGAGAAGGGGATACCCCAGTGCTGGGAGACCAGCTGCGGCCCAGGTGGCTGCAGCAAGGGCCCCAGGAATGTAGGCATGACATTGGCAGTGGTAGATCCCCACACGGGTTCTGACTCCATTTCTACACCACAGATGGTGACCTAGAACAGGCTGCGGGCATCAGCTAAGATGTGTCACCTCCTCTGTGGTGGCGAGCAAACGCTCAGTCCACAGTCAGTCCACAAACCATCCGGGGACCCTTGCTCCAGCTGCCTCGGCCCGCAGCTCGGCTGACGTCGGCCCCTGGGGGCTGGGGCTCTCGGGAGGAGCAGCCTCAGCCTGGCGCCAGCTGGGCATCCAAGCACTCACGCGTGCGCAACAGCTGAGTGTGGCCGGCAGCTGGAGCCGCGGACAGAACTGCTGACGTGCAGTTCTTCCAGGGGACAGGCAGGCAGTTGTGTTCACAACAGAGGGGCCCTGGGGACAGCTGTGTGGCCCTGTGCTTACTGCACTTCATGCATAGGATCTTGGCGTCACTGGGCTCTGGGGTTTGTGAGAATTTGGTCTGGAGGTGCCTGTCCTTCTGCAAAGATACGACCCCCGATACCTGTCTTCTAAGACGTTAGCAGCCGGGTAAGTGGTCAGATGCCCGGATGAGATCATTCACCAGGAACTCAGCTGTGCATGCTTCGAGGACCATTTTGGCTTCAGTGACTGCTATCCTACAAAGGAATAAATGTTACGCTCCCAAGTGATTGGAGCCTCTTGTAGATAACCATCAATGCCAGGACACAGAGATGTGAACATTTATTCAGCACTGCAACCCAGTTTATTTTTTAAAGAGCACCTTTTAAAAAATCTTTTATTTTTATTTGGTAGAGGGTCTTGCTACGAAGCTCAGACTTTTAGTGATCCTCTTATCTCCGCCTCCGCAGTGCTGGCATGCAGTGAGCGCCACCACCACACCAGTCTCAATTGCCATCTCAGTGCGCCCGGGGGTGGGGCTGGCCCGGCATGGGTGAGTGGACCCCGGTCCCTGCAACCGCCTGAGTGGATGCTTTAGCCAGCTGGGCTATCTGGCTGGCCCAACACAATGATTCTTTCTCAGATGCCTTTCGTGACATCTGGACACATTATCTCAACCTCCCTGTGCCACAGTTTCCTCTCTGTGTAGAACTAGACAAACGATACGACTGAGGGCGCAGTGAGAAGATGTGTGCAGGGAGCAGCTGTGGAGGTGGCCCGCCCCGCGTGGCATTAGTGCGGTGGCCCTCCAGGCAGAAGTGCAGGACAACCGATGCCCACACGTTTGCCCTCCACAGGCCCCGGAGGGGCCGCTCTTTCCTGGCCGGATGTTGAGTGGCGCTGAATTTGAGAGCAGCCTCAACAGCGACATCTGTCTGACTCCTAAAGGCCACACCATGCCTGCGTGAGTTACCTTCCAGAGCTTGGGCTGGGCTGGCACAGCCCGCTCACCGTCAAGAATACTCATCGTTGCGAAGGGCTTCTCACAATTTTAATGACCATGATCTCATATTTTATAACCTTCTAAGAGGTTACATAAACATCATCACATTCAAACCTCGGGGCAATTCAGTGAAGAGGCGACACATACGGAGTTTGAACCAGAGTTTTTCTGTTGTCCAGGGCAGCCTCAAACACGTGGGTTCAAGGGATCCTTCTGCCTCAGCTTCCCCGTTAGCTGGGACTACAGCTGCCACTGCTGCAGCCACAGGGTGGACCCTTAATGTGTCCCTTTTATAGCTGGGGAAGCTGACACCCTCTAAATAAAGCCAGCCTGATAAATAAGAATCACTGCTACTGCTAACAGTTTTGGTCAGTCTAATACTAAGTTGAACACATGAAGTTGGTGATATTCATTTTACCCACAAGCAGAAACGAATGCTCAGAAGTAAATTCAGGAGCTTGGGTCACAGTGTAGAGCCAGGGTTTGAGACCCAAACCTTGTAGAAGAAAACCCTGGAGAATATTTCTAACTCTTTGAAGGATTTTTGGCTTCTTCACCAAGAGAAAGAACACATGAAGAGTCTGCTGAACATGAACCCTCTGGACACTCGGAGCGGCCCATCTATGTTGTCCCTGACTGCCTAAGCCACCAGGCCCAGGGACACCCAGCTGGCTCTGCCCTGTGTGACAGTCACCAGGTAGGCTCAATGGTGTCCCCTTGGGGACTCTGCAGCCCTTGGTCTAGTCTGTGGATGTGTTCCTGCCACCTCTATGTGCATCTGTTCCCGGGAGACTAAGTGGGGTGTCCTGAGCCATGGTGATAAACCTGGGCTGAGGTGGACCTCTGGGTCTGTCACTGCTCAGGTCCTTGGGTGACCACATTGTGGTGGCTCCGGGGAGTTGAAGTCCAGTGTGCTGGAGCCACCCTGACACCCCAGGTCACCTCCCTGTGGGCCTCCCCCTAATTCAGTTGCAGACAGTGCTTCTCCCGGTGCCCTTCAGAGGCTGGTGGGGGTCAAGGTGCCTGCTTCTCGCAGTGAGCTGGGGAAATGGGGACTGTCCTTTCTCCCGCCCTGCCAGTTGATGAGAGAGAAGGCCACCAGACTGCAGCTGGCCCCCAGCCCCTAAAGCCCAGCAGCTGTGTGACTCTGAGAAGATCCCGAGCTCTCAGAGCCGCAGTGAGAGTGGGTTTCCTACAGCACTGTTGCTACAAACACAAAATCTTACAAATCCGTGAGGCCCTAGGGCCAGAACCTGGAACATAGTGAGGACATGTAACAACACATCACAGGCAGGAAGCACTTTATTAGCCAGGCATGGTGGCTCACACCTGTCATCCCAGTACTTGAGAGGCTGAGGAGGGAAGATGGCCAGGGGTTCAAGGCCAGCCTGGGCTACATAGCGAGAGCCTGCCTCAAAACAACAGCAAGTACAGAGCTCTGAGCGTGGCTTATGGGGAGCACTACTAGTCCAATAAAATGAGGCAAAGAGGTGGACCAAAGAGTCCTTGCTCCTGGACCCTGGCCGGAACTGCGCACAAGCTGTCTTGCTTCGCCTAGAACATGGACAATTCTCCCCATTCAAAAGGGCCACGGGCTGCAAAAAATACCACAGGGTCATAGCCTCCTCGCCGTCAGCATGCTTAATGCCTTTTTACGGCACAAGCATAGCCCAGGCTGGCCTCGAACTTCTCCTGCCTTAGCCTCCTGGTGGCTAGGATGACAGGTGTGGGCCACCACGCCCAGCTGCATGTCCCCTTTTCGAAGTGTTAGATAGAAAACGGCAGCTTTTGGGAATACAGCCTAGACTCGGGAAAACTTGGCAGAACAGTGATTGATAAGTCCATTGACCAGGCAGCTAATGGGCACAGCAATTTAGCTTTTACTAGAACACTAACAAAAGACTTTCTGCAAACGTGTCAAAAAAAAAAAGTAAGAGACCTTTGCTGTTTCCTACAGGCTTTGCTTCAGGTCAGAAACACGACCAAGAGACCCACGCGGAGGAGAAATAGCAAGCCCCACCCTGGCCTCACCAAGCAAATTCCAGTCCAAGTATCAGGGCGCGTGAGCTTCCGCCCAAGCGTGGTCAGAGAAGCCTCGACTGGGGTGTCAGCAGGGGCAGCTAGCTGGGTGGGCGGCTGGCTACAGTCAGAGAGGAACCAAAATCTTACAAAAAAAAAAAAAAGTCGTCCCCAAACACTAGGGCTGAAATCCCCACGCGCCTCCTCCGCAGCGGTGCTGGGCCCTCCTGCGTGAGCTGCAGCCTCTTGCCGCTGCCGCTGAGCACGGCTGAGGCCGCCCCGCCTGGGGGGTCCCCAAACTCTCAGACGGCCGGTGTGCTGTAGAATGCACAGAGAGTGGTTTCTGCCGAGGAAAGGTCGTCACGAGGCCTTCCAGGGTGCCGAGTTTCTCCTTTTCTTTCCTGGCTGTGAAGTTGATCCCGCATAGACGCAAGGCTTGTGGTCACCCAGGTTTGCCAGAGAGAAGGGTGGAGGGACCCGGTAGGCAACGGGCGGAAAATCTGGGCCACAAAAGCATGGCCCCGTGGGCCCCACACCTCTGTGTGAAGTGCGAAGTCCAAAGGGAGGGTGGGCCGTGCTGACGCCACCCCCACCCCCAAGTCCAGGCGCTAGCTTTCTTCTTTCCCGTAAGCACGCTCCAGACTTCCTCCTTTTGTCTGTAATTCCATTCTTTAGTCTCATGAGACACAAGCTCAGATTCCTGCGGTTTGTGCAGAGTCAGCTGTTTCCAGGAGCAGGGTCCGCCGAGCTCTGGGATTAGTAGGCAAGCTCCGGTGGGAAGGGCCTGCACGCGGCCCTGTCCTCTGGGCTCTCTAGGGGCTGGAAGGAGTCCTGGATGCCCCACTCCTGCTGTGAGCCGTGAGGATCAGCTGCAACCAGCGCTCCTGCAAACCTTGGAGGGCTCGAGATTTCTTTTTTTTTTTTTTTTTTCTTTTCTTTTTTTTTTCACAGTTGATTAATTCGAGATTTCTTTTCCAGAAAAATACTACCGGCTTCTGGAATTAAGTAATCGTAGATAGTACTTTAATTTACCTTTGTATATTTTAAAGAACACACACAAAACCCTGAACAATGCAAACATTATTAAAAAGGAAGCTCTTGCAGAGAGCTTAAACTTCAGAAAGCAGACAACTTGGGTTTCTCTTTCCAGAGCCCCACAGCCCCCCGTGCTGCTCAGAGCGTGCTCAAGTGGGATTGAACTCAGGCCCTTGCACTTGGCAGGGAAGTGCTTATTCCACTGAGCCATCTCTCCGCCCCCCCCCCCCAGTCTTCTGTTTTTAAGAGTTACAAACATCTTGTTCCTGCGGTGTTTCGCCTCCATCCAGCCGCTTACAAACTGTAGTTTCCCCCCTTTAGAGGACAGGGGCGGGGGGGCTTGCAGTGTCCCACGGCAGGTGCCCAGGAAACTCCGGCTGTTGCCAGGTGTCCTCAGGCCTGTGTGCTCCGTGTGTGGCCACTCTTTCCACGCCCAGGAGAGCACCTGTGGTCTGTTTCCAACTTGTTCCGGCCTTTCACTCTCCCGGAGGCACTTTCAAGAGATGGACAGAGGTGCCTCCTGCCCTTAAAGGTGGGAATTGTGGACTGGTACTTACAAAGGTTTCCCTCCGATGTCAGAAAACTCATGGGCCACACTGAGCGCCCCTGCCTTGGACCCAGGACTCGGAGACCCCAAGTTAGGGCCCATGACAGCTACTAAACAGCATCACCAGACACCAGGAACCCAAGAAAGAAAGCCTTACTCTCCCTTAATTATGATGTCTTCCATGCTTATTTGATTCTCTTCAGCCCCTTATTGAGAGAACCTAACCGGATTAAACAAATTAGCATGTATTTGCGGGCAGGGAAGAAAACCTACTGGGTACTGCCCCCAGGGCATTCTAGGGGTCCCGCAGGCATGCCCAAGATTAGCAGCACAAGGAGATGCTTCTAGGAGAGTAGCAATTTGGAAGCATTTTTCCCATGCAAGAGCACACCGCAGTCTTGCTGGCTGGCTCGGGCAGAAGCGTAATGAAGCACCACACTGAACGGAGCGGGCCTTTTCTCTGAATGAAAACAAGCGCAGCCACTCACGTCATAAGCTCTCTGTCTTGGCACTTCCGCCGGGTTTGCAACAGCCACAGCGAGCCTCTACTGCTGGTTAATCCATCTCCGCCTATGACCAGTGGCAGCCAGCTGCACCCCATAAGTACCACTCAAAGCCATGAGTGCCCCTCCTGCCTCCTACCGAGGTCCACCCCTTGATTCTCAGAAGAGAGCCTGACTTCTTTGAAAAAGAAAAGCCGTCGGGTCTGAATCCCCACCTTGCCTCTCGTGGGACCTTCCCCCACACACACCTATAGCACACCTTAGCCGGACCCATCCTCAGTCTTCCTGTTGTGCTCTCAGTTCTCAGTTGGCTTCCTCTGCATCCAAAAAGAGCCCATTTCCTTGTGCTGTGCAGCCCGTCTCATGGCACAGCCTTCCGAATTCTACTCCACCCATTGGCTTCTTCTTGCTGTGTATATCCAAAGTTGAATTGTGAAATACACCACACATGGAAAGCGTGTCGTGGTGCTTAGGGCTCAGCATCGACGTGACTGGCTTGAGACCCACCCGGGCACCTGGTGGGGCATCTCTGGGGTCTCTGGTGGTGTGTGGCCCTGGGCATCTCTTGGGTCCCTCTCCCTGTCCTCTGTGGCACTGTTCCCCTGCTCTGCTTCCTGGCTACCATGACCCGAGCACTGTGCTCCACCATGAAGCTCCTGTCTTGGGGGCCAGCTGACCATGGACTCCATTACCGGAAGCCATGAGCCAAATCAAACCTCTCCTCCTTTAAAATGAGGGTGCTGGGCATCGAGTACAGCAATGGGAATGCCAACTCACACACATATAAAGACACCTGACCAAAGTAAAGAACAAGCACATGCGTACCCGCCTTGCCCAGTGAACAGGACTCTCGGCACCACGCTCTCTCCCCACCCCATGGCGAGCTCCGCCTTTGTCTGTGTTGGGAGCAGCCGTGTGTCTAAACTTGAGCAACCTAATTGGGAGCTTTGCATTCTGTATGAATGCAACCTGACTGATGAATGCTACTGTTGGTGGATATTTGGGCCATTTTCAGCTTTTTTGTTACTAAAAGCAATACTGTCGTGAACATTCTTAAAATTGGATCCTGGTTATATGAGGATCTTGCTAGGGTGGTAGTTTCAAAAAAAATTTTTTTTTAATGTGTTTAGTACAGGGTCTACAGGGTCTCACTACACAGATCGGACTCGTAGTGATCCTCCTGTTTTCAGCCTCCCAAATGCTGAGATTACAGGCGCGCGCGCCACCACTCCCAGTCTCGATTGCCTTCTCAGCCTGCCCTGGGGGCAGGGCTGGCACACCACACTGGGATCAAACCCTTGTCCTTGCCTCTGCCTAAGCAGGCAGGCACTTTAATTGGCTGAGCTATCTGGCTGGCCCAGACAGCAGTCATTCAGCTGGTCACTACTCTATTTTCCTCTTGATTCTCAAGGAAATAGTTTTAGTATTTCCTCGGAAAACACAGCTGCTTTTACGGTCTTTTATTTTATGAAAAAATAAAACATTTTCAAAACCAAATAATAACAATAGTTATTATGCTGTGTAGCATTGTCTTCAAAGTGGTTCGTGCTGCAAGTTTTCATAGTTGCCCTTGTCAAATTAAGAAAGTTCCTTTCTGTAGGAAGTTTTAAAAATCATTTTCACTCTTATTTTGATGATCCTCGTAGCTAGTCTTCTTATGCATGTAACAGATGTTTAGTAGTACTATTGAACTGACCGCCCACAGCTCATGACCAGCGACTCAGTGCGCACCCCTGCTGCCCTGCCCCCTCCTGAGTGCGTCATCATTCTCCCTTCAGGATGTCCCTGCCCTGCCGCACCTGCTGTTCCCAGCAACCACTGCACTGTTGGCCTGAGCACGTGGCACTTTCTAGAAGCATCCACGAAGCCGACCGTGGGGCGTGCGCTCTCCTGCACCTGGGCCGCTGCGGCCACTCTCATGAGCCCACAGTCCGCTCACGCCACGGATCTGCAGCACGCTCATGCTCACTGCTGAGCAGTCCTTCATCGTGATATGCAGAAACGTGCTCCCCCTTCGCTGCTGATGGCCATCTGGATGGCTTCCTGCCTTGCGGTGTCCACGTCTGAGGTGCAGTTACGTGGCCTGCAGACAGTTCGATCTTCGTCTTGCTTACAAGCTGTTTTGTGGGACTGCAGAAGCAATGACTCTCGGCTTCATTCTGTCCCAGGAGTGAGGCCGGGGCCTTCTGCACCTGGCCCGGGAACTGAGACAGTTTTCGCTATGGTGGGAACAGCACCTCACTGGTCCCATGCGCCTGGGGCGGATCCAGAGAGTCCTTCTGCATGGTGAGGCTGACTTCTGGATACGTTTGCACTGAATCTGGGGCCTCTGGGGTCCCATTTTAATTTCAAAGTGCGCATTGCATCGGGTTGAAGAGTCAACTCACACTTGCACCTTCTGAGGTTTATTTTCTGTGGCTCCTGCTCACCAGCAGGCGTGCACGCAAGCATGTTCCATAAGGTACCTGCGCCAGCCAGGCCCAGGAGAAGACACCTGCAGTGCCAGTATCCTGCAAGGCTGAGGCAGGAGGACTGTGAATTCAAGCCTGGGCAACCTGGGGCCTTGGTGAGACCCTGTCTCAAAATACAGAATAAAAAGGGATATAGATCGAGTAGGCTACTTTCTATACCCAGGTTCAAGCCCTGGTACAGAAGGGAAAGAGAGAGGGAAGGAAGGATGGCAGGGAGGAAAAAAGGAAGGAAAGAAGGAAGGAAGAGAGAGAAGGAGAGGGAAGAAGGGAGGGAGAGAGCGAGTGACAGAAGGAAAAAAGGAAGAAAGGAAGGGAGGATGGAAGGGAGGAGGAAAGGACAGACCCACTTCCAGCTGTCCATACCCACTTCCCACAAGTCCCCATCTTGGGGACGCCCTGCGCGGCTGCCCTCTGTGACATGTCCCCAGCCTGCCTTGCCTTAATCAGGGTCCCTGGCTCAGCTGCAGCCAATGCACTGCTCAGGGCCACGCAGCTCTGGGAAGGCTGCCTGGGGAAGGTGGTCCTGCAGAGGCACCCCCCTCTGTTCTGTGCTCCCTCCAGCTTCTGTCTGGCCAGATGTGTGTGGTGACAGGAGCTTCAGTGTCCACACTGGACCCAGAGGGGACTTGTGGCTGGAAGGGTGAGTCACCGGGACAGGCCCGACCGCGCCTGCCTACATAGCACCTGAGGCTCTCCTGAGCATTTTTCCCAGTGGGCCACCAGCTGGGCATCCACACCTCTGGCATTCTGGAGGCAGCGGGTTCTGAGACCTTGTCCCAGGTTCCTTCTCATCCTGACCCCAACAGCAAACAAACCCTGCTTTACCTGACCCTGACATGTCTCTCAAACCTTCCCTTCCCCGTCGACCCGGGTGGATGGGACTTGAAGTTCAGGACTTGCACTCTGAGGGTAGGTTTTTGCCTTTTTGAGACAGGGTCTCACTGTGCAGTTCAGGCTGTCCTTGAGCTCACCTTGGAGCTCCTACTGGCCTTGACCTCACAGAGGTCCTCCTGCCTCAGTGTGCCAAATGCTGAGATTACAGGTATGTGCGGCCATGTATAACCACAGCAGCTGTTGAGGCAAGGTCACCTTGTGTGCTTCAAACCCCGCCCAAGGTCATCGCCCATGGACTATAGTCGTCCCTGGGGACTGCGCTGTCCTGGGCCCTCACCACTCCACCCTGACTCCTTCGCGTCCCTCTCCTGCCGGGAGCTCACGGAGGCACCTGCTGTGGGCTCTTTGTGCCTGTCAGGCCCAGGTCCTGCACTAGCTCCTCCTGCCTGCTCTTCTCCCCCATCCCACCCACCCCACATGTGCCCCTAAATCCATGTGCTGAGGAAACAAAACGACACTTAGAGGCATTAATAAATGAAACATAATGTCTGAAAGGGCTCTCAAGGACATGTTTTCTTTGAGAACTGAGGAGTTGGATAGTAGTGAATGGACACACTTCACACAGAGGAGGAATCGCTGGGAAAGGGAGCCCGGTCCGGAGGCCCTGGCCCTCACTTAGCACCGCAGTGACAACTGGTGAGCCCAAGATGCTCTAAGCAGTGTGCCCCACCGCCCCCCAAGTGGGGAAGACAGAAACCCCAGAGAGCCGAAGGACTCACGCTGCTGGGAAAGCCACTTTCCAAATGGGAAAGCAGGCCAGGGACACAGCTCAGCGGCACAGCACCTGCCTGGCAAGCGCAAGGTTCTGAGTTTGATTCCAGGTACAGAAAAAAAGAAAGAAAGAAAGAAAAGAAAAGAAAAGCCAAATGTGAAAAACAGAGCATGTACTCCCGGGTGAGCTCGGCTCTCCACTGCCCACGAGGCAGGCGGTGGCTGCTGAGATCGGCTGCGACGTGTGGCCCCTTCTCACCTGCAGGGCAAACTGAACTCTCGAACCACATTTCCACACGGCTGAACCTGGACGCCAGGATTTTGCAGGAACACAGCACGGCCCACTGGGAGTCACAGACCCGGACAGGAGCCTCAGGTCTGGATCTGCTCCACTCGGACCCACGGAGCAGCCACACCATGCAAAGATGCAAGGGGCTCCCTCTCTGTTCGCCTCTGTCCCCACTAAAGACCAAGATTCTCTGGGCAGGTGGTACGTCTCCTCAGCTCCAGCCCACTGTTCCCCAACATTTTTTATCCTCTTAGTGCTTAATGAATTGAGAGCCTTCGTGGTGACAACAGCAGACGGGTGTCAGACGACTGGCACTACTTTAAAAGTAAACTCACTTGGCCATTTATAATAAAGATTAAAAAAATGTATGAAAACCTGAAAAAGGAACGCTGGGGAGATAGCTCAGCGGCAGAAGTGCCTGCCTGGCAAGCACAAGATCCTGGATACTTACTAAATTAGTTTAGGTGACGATCAAACCAGATTATGCTGGAACAAGGAGTAGGCACCTCTCTAGCTAGGATTTTCTGCAGTTCTCCACGTAGCTCTGCTGAGCGTGTCCATCCGACTCGCAGCTGTTTTAGTTTACTGTTGCAATGGAGTTGAAGTCAACTCTGCTAAAAATTAGGTAAGTCCTTTCTGACGTCACCTAGGCTTAGGTCACCCTACAGACGCCGTGAACGTGGGCTTTTTTTTTCCACCTCATTCTTTGAAACTTACTAGGAAATGTATTGTGAGCAAATGAAGAACTGCAGGAGAATTGCTGTTGCTCCCCAGCCAACACTCCCTTCTCGCCCGGCCGCCCCCACAGGGCGTGCCTGCACAGTGCACAGGGTGCTTCACTGGGCTTTCTGAAATGCCCTTCTGCTGGTGACTACCCGCTGGCCTCGTGATGCTAAGCCTTCTCATTGGTAAGAACAGAGCTAATGCAACCCTGACTCCCTGTGTGATTTATTTTTAAGGATCAGCACTCAGAAGAGTGAGGACCGACCTCACCCCATCTTTCCCTCGGTGACAGCATGGTATGTTAGAGGCCCCTTTAATCGGTTTAACATTTATCTCTAAATTTTTCTTTGAACCTCTCTGGGAAGAGCCTTAACATCTTTATGTAAGAATAACAGACTCAAACCACCTGAAATAACATAAGTCGGGGGTTTTCTGAGGGGATCTGTTTGTTCTGGGAGGCCGTGAAAGCAGCGGCTAATGCAGTGGCTCCCGAGCTTCAAAGCGCTCAACTGGCCCGCTGGAAACCGCACGGTGCTCAGGCTGTGACGGCACTGCATACAAATGGGAAAGGGGACTTAAGGACCAGAGGGCACCAGGAGGGCACCAGGAGGGCGCCAGGAGGGCACCGGGAGGGCATCGGGAGGGCGCACAGGAAAGAAAGATGGGGGTGGAGGGGCGGGGGCAGAGCCTGGGAGAGCCGCCCCAGGTTTGGACAGAGTCTCCTCTGGCTTCCTAACTTGTTACCTCAACTGCCACAGCTGATGCCTTGTGACGGGAAGCCCCTTTTCCTCGAGGGACTTTGTTTTCTCCGACAGGGCTGTTTCTTAGAAACAAAGAGCAAAAGGAACATGAGGGGAAGCAGGGGGAGGGCTGTCACAAGAGGAGACCAGGAGATGGGGGAGGGGAGAGGAGGAATGCAGGTGTGAGGTCCCACACAACGCCCGCGGGAATGTGGTGTTATGCACCGCACTTGCGGCCTAATAAAAAATATTTCCAAATGGCATGTTAAAATCCAGAGGACTGAATAAGATAGTCTCTGAAACTAGTCAAACAAAGGGCCAGGCATGGTGGCACACACCTGTAATCCCAGCATTTGGGAGGCTGAGGAAGGAAGAGCCCTGTGAGTCTGAGGCCAGCCTCCACTACAGAGTTCAAGGCCAGCCTGGACTACAGGATGAAATGGTCTCAAAAAAAAAAAAAAAGGCACTGGGGATGTAGCTCAGTGGCAGTGCTTGCCTAGCACACTCAAGGCCCCGAGCTCAATCCCCAGTACCACACACACACACACACACACAAAGTCGCACGAAGATGTGCTCTGTACGTGCATCTACCGACAAACCCCTGCGCTGGATGTTAGCATTGTGCACTGCAAACATGGACTAATAAAAGTGAAAGAACAATAAAAGCCCAAATTCTGGACCTGACAAAGCAACGGCCTTGCCTAGAGGTCTAGGGAGGAGAGGGTGAGCAGGTGAGTGACAAGATCCACTTGGGAGCCACGCTCAGGTGGGAATGGCACAGCAAATCCTGCACACGTGCGTGACAGAAAAGAAAAAAAGGGCGAGGGAGAGAGCTCGGTGGTTCAGGCACCTGCCTGGCAAGCGCAAGGACCTGAGTTTATGTCCCGGTTGAAAAAAAAGGAAAACCAGAAACAAAATTGATTCCTAACAATCTTTAAAAAGCTTCTCGGGGACTGGGGAGAGGGCTCAGTAGAATAAATGCTTCCTGGCAATCACAAGAGCCTGAGTTCAATCCCCGGTTCTGCCAAAATAAGTAAATAAATAAAAAGCTTTTCAAAAGCTTGTTTAAATTGGCAGACCCGATGACGAATACGCATGTCACGCACTGGTTGAGCATGCGGGACAGCAGGGATCACAATGCCCAGCCTGTGACTGCTGAGAAGAACAAAGGCACCACAAGCCCCGGGACACCACGGCTCTGCTGTTCTTTCCACATCATCCCCAAACCCTTCACCACTGGGAGGCGCTTGACCCTCCCATCTGACCTGGGTGGACCCGGGACTGGGGGGGGGGGCACACGCTGAGCGCTGTCAATCCATCCTTAAGCTGCACTGCTTGGCTATAGGAGCCAGAAGTCCGTGTCTTCTTTGTTCAAGTTGAGGATTCACAGTGCAGACCCTGCCCCAGGCCTCCCTCCCTCCTGTGAGCAGATTCCCTGGAAGTCTCTTCTCTTGGGCTGGGCACCTGGCCTAGCCGTGGACTCAGACAGGTAACACCCCAGGTCCGTGTGTAAAGGGGCCTGACCAGCGGATCCTGGCCTCGGTTATCCTGGAGCTGGCAGAGTGCAGCTCCTGTGGGTAAGAAACACGGGGTGGCCTTCGGGTCGAGATTGATGCTGCGGCGACACAGCTTCTCGCGGCATTGTGGCGGCCCTTCCGCAGCGCAGGGCCTTAAAAAGCTGCTCAGCCCCACCCAGAGCTGCCCTGGACCAGCAATAAATGGCTTAATACCAGTGAGCAGCAACTTGGAATAGATTATACAGTGAGTTTTCCCTTGTTATTCTGAGAAAAATCTCACAGTGTAGTTCAGCCAGGCCTTGAACTATGTAGTTCAAATTAGCCTTGAATTCAGTGATCCTCCTACCTCAGCCTCCGGCGTGCTAGAACTACAGTTGTGTGTCCCCAGGCCGGGCTGCGGCAACTGTTTGAAAAAACAGCAGCTCCAGCTGTTGGGAGAGTAGCACTCTGCGAGCCGGCTCCTGTGGCCTGAGTGGCTGGCGTGTTAGTCATGACACTCTGGCTTTTCAATGACTTTATTATTCTCTCTCAGTAAGTTTTAGGCTAGTTGGGATTTGTTAAAACTAGAGCATTTTCATTCCATGCCATTTTACATCACACCAGTAATTCATTTGTAATCTAATAACCAAAAGTCAACTTCCCAACATCGAATTGATATTACTATTCTTTAAATATAAAATTTCATTGTTTATTTTCTCCTAGAAAACTTAAGTTGAAATTCCAATTACCTGAACCATTCCAAATTAACATACAATTTCTTAAACAATCTCAGTGATTCTCACAATATGTAAGATTCAAAGACAGCTTCCTTTTTTTTTTGGTGGAACTGGGGATTGAATTCAGACACTTGCACTTGCCAGGCAAGCACTTATTCTACTGCGCCATCTCCCTGGTGCCACTTTTGTGTTTTTGAGACAGGGTCTAGGTAGCCCTGGCTGGACTTCAAATTCTGGTGATTCTCCTGCCTCAGTGTCCAGTGCTGGGATGCCAGCCGATTTCTTCTAAGTATAAAGCCAACTGAGCCAGGCATGGTGGCCCATGCCTGTAAGGCCAGCACTTGGGAGGCTAAGGCAGGATTGTTGCAAGTTCAAGACCAGCCTAGGCTACAAAGTGAGTTCGGGGGCTGGGGAGATGGCTCAGTGGAATAAGTGCTTCCCTGGCAAGCACAAGGGGCTGAGTTCA
>NDGN011462465.1:0-20295 GCA_002564285.1 Tympanoctomys barrerae
TATATATATATATATATATATATATATATATGCATTTTTAATTTTATTTTTTAATGTGCTATATCCCTAGGTAGACATAACAGGGTGTGTGTGTAGTATCATTACAACCTCCTGGGCACATCCTAGACTGCACTACCCGATGCAGTGGCCACTCAGTACTCCACTTCCTCCTCCACGTCCGCAGGCCCAGACGTCACGCGTGGCCGCAGCTATGCACTGAAGAGGGAGCAGCGAGCATTTCCCCTTGCAGGTAGTTCTGTGCACATCGCTGCCCAGGTCCGCTGAACAGAGGGGGGTGTGTGTGTGTGTGTGCGCGCATGTACGCACGCACACACATTGTGACCAAGGGCATGGTGCTATCCTGCCCCAACCACACAACGAGCTTGCTGCCGTCTTTGCTGCAGGTCTCCTAGTGTAGCATGGACCCGGTTGCCACGCACAGCTGCCACCTCCTCCAGCAGCTGCACGAGCAGCGGATCCAGGGCCTGCTGTGTGACTGCATGCTGGTGGTGCACGGCGTCTGCTTCAAAGCGCACAAGAACGTGCTGGCCGCCTTCAGCCACTACTTCAGGTGCGTGGCTCCCACTCTGTCCGTTCCCTTCTTGTGTTCTGTCCTTACGGCATAGGCAGGCTTATGGGCTTTTTGTTTCACCTTAAGTTTTAGTTTAATGTGGTTATATTGCTACTCTTTTTGTGTAACCTGAAAGGAGAAGAGCTCCTAACTAAAATACCCTGGAGATATTTGAAAGTATTTTGGCACTTGTCTTTCACTTTAACGTTTCTAATTAGCAGTAATTAGCACTTGTAATTAATTTCAGTCTTCTTTCTATATTTCTTTTCCTTTCAGGAAATAATTGAAGAACTGAATTTGTAGTAGTACTTTTTCTGTGACTCAAGAATGGGGAAAAACATCCTGCATGCTATTGTCTTCATTGTTTTTTCCTTGAGACAGGGTCTCGCCATGTAGTCCAGGCTGGCCTTGAACTTCTCCTGCCTCAGCTTACCAAATACTGGGGTTACAGGTGTGTGTCACCACACCTGGTTCTTACCTTTCTTTTAGTTCAAGCATTTTAATTTTTGTTTCCCATTTGAATGTTCTAAAAAAGTTCAGTTTATCAACTTACACTATCCCTGTAATCCTTTTTGCTTATATGAAAGATTCATTTACAAATAGCAAATAATTCTGAGCAGCTGTGTTGTACTGTATGTAACATTATTATGGTTAAATATTCTATGTGTTATTAAATAGACAAACAAAACCCCCAGCCCCTTGTTAGAAGCACTTTAGTTTCCCAGCACACACTGTTTTGTTGCTATGGTGAACAGTGTGTGGAACATGACTCACTTTTCCCTGCTCATCCTGAGCCCTGAAGTGGAGCCTCAGTTCCTGTCCATGCTGTACACCCTTGTGACAAGTCCGCCATGCCCAAAGAGGGCACCTGCAGTCCCTGTGCGGAACAGTCCGGACCTGGGCGTGGGGGGCACCTGTTTCTTCTCCCTTCTGGGGACCCTTGGGTCTCGCTGCTGGGATGCGTTGCTGCTGGGAGCTGAGAGCAGGGCGGGCTCAAAGCCTGTGGGGGAAAACAGGCGACTGCGTTTAGTGACTCTCTCCCTGAGCCATTCTCCCCAGCTCGGCCTTATTGTCGCACACAGCTTGGACTCATCCACCTGCAGGCTGGACTGTGCCCAGAACCATGCATCGGAGCTTCACTGTCCCTTTTTTCCTGCATAACTCATGGGATATTTATTATCTGAACACTGACTTACCCAAAATCCTACCAGCCAGTTAAATTGCTAGTTACAAAGTAACCATGTACTGGAGGTTACTTTAAAATAGCAACTTTTATTTTTAGAGCTATTGAGGCATTTAGGCATGAAAATATTTTTGTATATGTTATATGGCCTGTAGTGTATCACTTGTCACACTAAATATAAAATACTAAATGAAAATTTAGTTTTCTAGAGTAACGTGTTTAGAAAAATATTTAGAGTAATCATAGATGTTAAGTATATGTTTAAAGTAGGTTTTAGATCTTGACTTGTGATTTATCAGCAAGTCTATTTCAGATATTTAATATCTATTTTTAAAGATGAATACCCAAAACACTGCTTCATTTGAATTGCTTCATTGGATGGTGTGGCAAATTGGTTTGCAGGATTGAAACATGCTTACAATAAACCAGGCCCAGTGGTGCACACCTGTAATCCTAGCAGTCTAGAAGCAAAGGTATCTCAAGCTCAAGTGGCCCGGGCACTTTAGCAAGACCCTGTCTCAGAATTTACAGAGCTGAGGATGTAGCTCAGTTCAAAGGCCCTGGGTTCAAACCCCAGTTCAAAAACCATAGCAGTCAAGGCCGGCAGGATAGCTCAGCAGTCTAAGCACCTGCTTAGGCAAGTGCAGGACCCGGGGTTCAGTTCCCAGTACTGCATGTTGCACTGGCCCTGCCCCCAGACATTCTGAGCTGGCCACCAAGTCCAGGCGAGGTGGCGCATGCCTGTAATCCTAACTCTGCAGAGGCTGAAAACAGGATCACCTCTGAGTCCGAGCTGCGTAGTGGGACCTTGGACAAAATATATAAATAGAAAAACAGGAGGGAGGGAGGGAGAGTGGGGAGAACAAGGGAGAGGGAGAGGGGGGAGAGCAAGGGGGAAGGAGAAGAAGGGGGGAGAGCAAGGGAGAGGGAGAAGGGGATAGCAAGGGAGAGGGAGAAGGGGAGAAAGAGAATGAACGAACATAGGAGTTAGGACCTTTCTGCAAGGGCATTTTTAAATATTACCGTATGAGTGCTAGCCACAAAAGGTGTGCGTGGCTAACAGTGTGAACAGCTCTCCTGTCTTCCGTCAGGAGCCTCTTCCAGAACTCCTCAAGCCAGAAGAATGATGTTTTCCACTTGGATGTGAAGAATGTCAGCGGCATAGGGCAGATCCTTGACTTCATGTACACCTCACACCTTGACCTTACCCAGGACAACGTACAGGTCATGCTGGACACAGCCCAGTGTCTGCAGGTGCAGAACGTCCTCAACCTGTGTCACACATTCCTGAAATCGGCCTCTGCGGAGCAGCCGCCTGGCCTGGCCTGCAGTAGTGCCTTCTCTGTGCAGGGCACTCTGGCCCCTGATGCCACCTGTGTTCTGAATGAAAACTACCCGCCACCCCTCCTGCCCGAGTGCCCAGCAGAGGCCCAGCATGACAAGGCTGTGGAAGAAGCGCACGTCCCCACCCTGCCCATTGGTCTCCATCATCCCGTGGGTGAGATATCCAAACAGGCCTCTGATGCCCTGGATGGCGGCTGCACCGAGCTACCCAGCAAGCAGCCCAGTTACTACTACAAGCTCCGGGACTTCTACAGCAAGCAGTACTACAAGCAGGCCGCATGTCCTGGCCACGAGCGAGTGGCTGAGCAGCCCTTTGCTTTTACTACCTCCACAGACCTCAATGTGGTGGAGACCCAGCCATGCACTGTCAGCCACTCCGAGTGCCTCCTGGAGTCCTCGGAGCACCTGCCCTCGGCCTTTCTGGCCCCGCCACTGAGCGACTCTGCCCCTAACCCCGAGGCAGACACCCCCTGCCAACAGCCAGCCAAGCAGATGCGACTCAAAAAGGCTGTTCACCTAAAGAAACTCAACTTTCTAAAGTCGCAGAAATCGGCAGAGCAGGCATCTGCACCCAGATCAGATGATGGCCTAACCAAGGGGACAGGATCTACTGCTGAAAATACAGGGGAGGACGCCAGCAGCCACAGTGCAGACACCAAGGAAAGCGAGGACCTCGGCTCCGAGCCATTTCACTGTGGCACCAGGGAAGTGGAGGTGCCCGAAGCGCCAGCCACTCTGGAGGAGCAGTCCCAGAGCCTGCACCCGCAGAGGCAGTACGCGTGCGAATTGTGCGGGAAGCCTTTCAAACACCCGAGCAACCTGGAGCTGCACAGGCGGTCCCATACAGGTACACCGCTCGGACCCGGGCTCGGGGAAGGAAGTAGGTGGGTGTGCAGCACCCCTGCCTGGTCCTGCTCACGTAAGAAGCTTCATCTTGCATGATGAAGTCACTGGTGAAAAGTCAGGGCAAGGTGGTGCACACCTGTAATTTCAACATGATTTAGGAGACTGGGGCAGGAGGATCTGGAACTCAGGACCAGCAAGGGCTACGCAGTGAGTCCCCATCCAGTCTGAGCTACACAAGACCTCACCTCAAGAAGAAAAGGAAAAAGCCGAGACTATTAACTACTTTTTACCTTATAATTTTGGTGATGTATCTGAAACTTTTAGAAATGGCTTTAAAGAATTAATTTAAAGGGACTGGGGAGATAACTCAGTAGATTAAGCGCTCACCTCGAAAGCGCCAGGTCCTGAGTTCAATCCCCAGTTCCACACACACACACACAAAAAAGAAATTAAAAAGATGACAAATGTCATTCCTTTTTTTTAGGTATTGGGAATCAAAGCCAGGGCAGCACACAAGCTAGGCAGGCATTCTGCTACTGAGCTGTGTACCCAGCCCTTTTTTGCAATTTTGAATCAAGGTCTTGGGAGGTTATCTAGATTGCCTTCAATGCATGTGTCTCCTGCCTCAGCCCCACGAAGCGGAGCCACAGGCATGGCCACCACGCCGGCCGGGATGGCACCCATCTCATTTTTATTTCAGTTGGTTTTATATGTAAACTGTCCATCAACTAAGAACTCAAGGCAGGTATTTGGATACCCTCAGGTGGTCTAATTTAAAGCAGATAAACTTAGTTGTTTCTTTAGAGTTAGATCAATCTTATTTTTAAAAAATACAAGTTGACTTAGTTTGATAATTCTGAGAGTTGTCTATGACATAATCTGAATATCTGATTTGAAAAATTGTGATTTGGGAGGGAGGAGTTAAACTTTTAAATAGGAATTAGGGCTATTTGATATTTTCAAATAAAAATTTCATTTTAAACATTGAATGTTTAAATTTTCATTATCTTAATGAATTCCTTCTCCCCTTTCCCAAAAGGTTTTTATAAGTATTGTACATGTGCAAGGCTCTGGGTTCAGTCCTCAGTACGACCAAGAATAAAAAGGTATTATACAAAATATACTCCTCGCATTATAGCATACTGTATATTGCCTTTCCTCCTGTAATGAAGCATGACTCTAGTAACATCACAAGCTCGTGGTGCCAACACGTGCCAGGGTGCGTCTCAGTGACTGCGTTTATGGTGTTGGTGTTCTCTTGGCACTTGGGAGTCCTACTTTGCTGAGGTAATTACCTCAGTACATTATTAGGCGACTTCCTTAGTGTTTGTGGAAGTCCTTTATAAGTTTTAGTGCATTTGAATATAAAGTACTATATCTGTCATTGCTAGTTCGGAATTTTTCCATTGGAAGGTATCTATTACAGACTCAGTTTTGCCATGAAAGAAAACGAGTTCGGCTTGCTTAAACTTCCCTGATGGCATGTGCTCACGTCGCAGTCGTGGTTTTCATATCAGCATGACATGGAATCCTAGAGACAGCCCTCAACCAAAGCTCTTCAGGGCCTCAATTTTTAAAAGTATTGTACGGGGCACCTGAGATCATAAGTCTAAGAGCCACACAGGATCACTAGCTTGGTCACTTAGGAGTTTTGGTGACTGGTGACTTCTCAATTTTTTATATCTTTTACAGGGACTTTATCATTGTTATCCCAGTAAGTTCAGTCCCAAAATAAAATATAACATGGGCATAGTCATTCAGGGCCAAGAAAACCATTAGGCAGTTGCAGAGAAAAAGTCAAAGTAAGAGGAGCGCGGTGTGAGCCTGGAAAGCTGCAGCCTGTCTGCAGGCAGCAGGACTGAGAGTGCGGCAGGGAGACGAGTGACTGCTGGGCTGCATCTTAGCAGACCTTCTGACAAGGAAGGCGGGTGTTCACAGTCTGTTCACTACGGTGACACGCGGAAGCTGGCACCTTGCAGCGTAAGCTCCAGCTGTCTGCTGGGGAGCCCCTGCCCCAGCGCTGTGTTCCTTGTGGCCACATGCCGTTGCCCACTCTGTCCCATCCCATCCTGGCCTGTCCCAAAGTGCATCACGTAGTTTCTGCAGGCAGAGGAGGCAGCAGACTAGTGAGGCCTCCCCCCCTCCCCAGATCCCGCTTCTGCGAGCGAGACTGCACAGAGGCTGGAAGTGGCGGGCGGGGCGCTTGCTCCCATCTGCCACCCGTGTTTCGGGCAGGGGCAGGAGAGCAAGCCCCTTTTGGTTTCCACCTGAGGGAGAAGACCGTCCAAACCTGAGTGTGCGCTAAACGCAAAGAAACACTTGGGGTTGCACCACAGCAGTAGAGCACAGCTTTTTGTTTTGTTGTTTTTAGCAGAAAAATACTGATGTCACTTACAGCATCTGCACATCTCAGGGAGAGAAGTGTAAGGAATTAGAGATTCCTATTATTGTGCAAAGCTACTGTGAAGATGTGAGTACTGATTTTACAAACTTGTTTTGTTTTCCTTTTAGGTGAGAAACCTTTTGAATGTAACATTTGTGGGAAACATTTCTCTCAGGTGGGAATACTCTTATTCACTGTTCATAGTTGGAAACCTGAAACCCAGGTTTTATTTTTAACAATGTTTATTTTTATCACAAGTAAGATACTTTTGTACCTGTAAGAGAAGCCTGAGTGATAACCTGTAACTTAAAGACCTTAGCTTAAATCAGGAAATACTTTTCAAGAAATTGAAGTTCATGCAAGTCTCTAGCGCCCCGGTGCGCGACAGCCTTTGCTGTCTCTAAGATTCTTACCTTCGCTTTTGCCCACGCGTGGGTCCAGTCGTGGTAGAATTTCCAGTCTTGTCTTTTGTGAATGCAGTTCCTAGAACACCACACTGATTTCCTTGGAGGTTGCAGATTACGCTGGGCTGCGTCCAGGATAAACTGTACTTTTGCTGGGACCACTGGTTTTAGGATACTGGGACAAAACAAGAGTAAACCACTTTTATTCCCTGCTTTTACAGCTGTCTTTTAGGGGACTTCCATTAAGGTTAATCTGTGTAATTAATTTTCTCATTCAGCAAACATTTATTATTGGCAGGTAACTGTGCTAGGCACTAGGCACAAAGAAATATAGAAATTTAATAGTTGTAGAAATGTCTAATGTCATTACCTGGCTTGCAGGTAGCTGCTTTTCTGTCTGACACAGGAGGCCCCACTGTCACCACCCATGACCAGGCCCTGGCTCCTGAGGTGGACAGTCAGTTGGCAGCTGGCCCCTGGCATGAGAACACAGCTCTGTAGGGGCAGTGGCTGGTTCAGTGTGGACACACAGCCTGTGCCACATGTGTTCAGCATGTGGCACACAGCCTTGGTGGCAGTGTGTGCAAGTGCCACTCACCCAGGAAGTGATGTGAGCTGCAGGTGGCAGGAGACCCTTGGGATGGTAGCTTTACCAGCAGGCCCTGAGGAGCACAGAATTAGGGGTGCCATTGGGCCATGTGCCCTTCAGCCAGCATTCCAGTTTGCCCTCCTCCATGCCAGTTCCATCGCCTGCCATCCCCACTTGAGAGCTTAACTGCTCCTCACTGGCCTTTGTGTGACTGGTTGGTGTCCCCACCACTGAGTCAAGTCCTAGCATTGCTGCACATGACCAGCCTGACAGTCGGTCTGGCCGGGCCTGTGGGGTGTCTTAGTGTGCTCAGGATACCTTACACCCACAAGGGTTCAGCACAGTGTGTCCCCATCCCCTGCTGTATTCTGCTGGGGACCTTCACTTCTTCCAGCCAGTGCCCTGGGGGCAGGCTCCAGGCCTGCCTCTGCTGGGGCTTGCTATCCTGTGACCTTGTCCCTGTCATCAAGGGTAGTAAGCCTGCTACACTGGACCAGGGAAATGAGGGCAGGCTCTAAAGATGCTGTGCCTGGCCCCAGCATGGCCTCGGGAATGTCGCTGTCACGTCCAGGCTCTGCCGCTTCCATCTCACTTCCCTCGTGTGGCTAGAGGTCATTACACCTGAGCCCCTGGCCACTGGTAATGAGCAGTCGTGGTATCTCTAATTCACAAGACTGGGAGAACATCGCTTCATGGGACTACCAGGATGATCAAGTACAAACCCAGCATGAAAACCCTGGTCGCACTGCGATGACACTCTCCTGCTGCTTGGCACCCTTTCATGGCTCGCGCTGGACAGGACCCCTGCTCCCGCAGCCTCCCTTCTCTCTGTCGCTGTGCCCTGGAGGATGCAGATTCTCCACGTGGGGGACACTGGGTGGTGTTTCTAGGTGGAGGGTTCTGACGTGCAGCTGCACCTGGGAACCCCTGCTTCTGAGCCAGACCTGCACCTTCCCTCCTGACCCTGCCCAGGCAGCTTGTCTTGAACAGATGCCTGCTGCCTGCCTCCTGGGTCGGTGCCAGTCTTAGGTTTTCATGGAAGCAGCCCTATCTGTAGCCGTGGTTTTCAGATACATATTCTACGTTCATAGTGAAATGATGAAAATTTTGCAAACAAGGACAGTGGTAAAAACGCCCTTCAGTATCCCTGTGCTATCCATGAGCTCTGCCATTGCTGGGAGGGGAAAAAGTAGGAACAAGCAGCTGTGCTGCGAGTGTGCCTTTCGGAGCTTGCAGGAGTGGGCCATCAGGGCGAAGGCGTGGCTAACATCATGGGCGGAGGCTGTGCCCAGGGGGGCGGGGCTTCCCTGTGGCCCTGGGATGCTGGGAGCCAGCACGACCCTGTCTGCTGGCCCCTCATTGTGCTGGAGTGAACACCCCACCCCAAGGTGCGCTTTAATAGTAGCAGGTTCCCAAAGACTTCCTTATGAAGATTTCAAAATTAGAAAATATCAGGAAGAAGCTCAAGACCCACGTACTGAACATTTAGTATTTCGTATGGTTAGTCTTTTATTAAAAGTTAACCACACAAGGCCGGGGAGATGGCTCAGTAGAATAAGCACTTCCCTGGCAAGGGCCTGAGTTCAATCCCTGGTTACGCAAAAAAAGAAAATTATTAAAAGTTAACCACTCAGTGGCCCATGCGCTGAAGACTGCTAGTGGGGACAAACAGATCATCCATCGGAGAGATGGACATGTTACTAGAACTTGTACTGCTGGTCGCTGTTCAGTGCTGTTCCTGTGTAAGCGCACAGGTCACCTGGTGCCCCAGGACGGGCCCGGAGGAGGAAGACGGACAAATTGAGATGGTCCTCAGTGTCGCGGGTGAGGTCCCAGGGCTCCGTGCCACATCCGGGATGCCCGAAGCCTTCCTAGGCGGCAGCGCAGCTTCGGGCCCAAGTGTAAGGAATGAGGCCCAGATGACCCTTCCCTCCCACAGTAAAGATGCAAAAATAAAGGCAGCAGAGTGTGCCGCTCCCAAGCTACCAGGCGGTCAGCTGTGAGGCCATTTCCCACTCTTTCAGTGTCACTTTTCAGATGCCATTTGATAAGTGTTTCTGCCTAGAAAACAGATGATACTGCCAGTGACCAATGGCAGGTAAAGACCTAACTGGAATTTTAGCAGATGTATGCACCTGTTGGTTACTGCTGTTGCTTTATTATTACTGATAGCTATTCAGTTAAAAGCTGTGTGTTTCACAAGGTTTTGTCAAATTCTTCCGTTACTGAAAATAAACGTAACTTTTCTCAGCGCTGCACTTATCCTGGCCATAAGCCTAGCGTCTAACACAGCGCTTCCCTGGGCCCGGCAGACAGCGTGCGTCTTTCACCTTGTATCATCAATCCACAGACATTTTTTAGACCTGTGAGTTTCTAGTCATGGTGGATGTCAGATCCATCTTCAGACCTACCACCGAAAACTTTCTCTCACAGTTGGTAAACACAAAGGCCTGGTTGTTAGGTCGGAGCTGTTTGTTCTAGCCGGTGGCTCTGCTATGTGTCGCCTCCACATGGCCACCCATAGTATGCTGTTTATTTGCGTGGGCTTTTTTCTTCTTTTGGCCACATGACACTTTAAATGATTAAATGGAGGAAAAGAACAGCCTGAAGCTGTTGAATTAGAGCAATGGAAGGTTTTTTCTGTCCTAATTGAAAACATTACCGGGTAGCTTTTCTGAGGCACTGCAGTTTTAATTGCTCCTTAGATAATTTAATATTGATCTCCTGTTATCCATATGTAGAAATCTGTTTGGTGCTCTCAATCTCAGTATTGCTCTTCGCAAGGCCCTGCCATGCTGCTGTGATGCCCCTGAGTTGTGTTTTCTCACAAGGGTAAAAATGACCAACCTGCCTGGCAGAGCAGGTACGCCACACTGCCTGCCGGAGGAAATGCTTCCCGCCAGCGTGGCTCCCGTCGGGAACAGAGTCATGTTCTTTGGGGGGAAATACAGTGAATTCTGAAATTGTGCTTTTCACTTTTTGCCATGACACTGCACATAGATATCAAGGTCTGTGTAAAACAGAGGCTTGAGAGCACAGCCATGTGCCCAGGGGCCAGGGTGCCCGTGTGCAGCTGAGGCTGGCGGAGGCTGCACCGCGCTGTCCCTGGCCTGCTCGCCCAAGGCTGCTCCTCCATTTGAGGCTGGGCTAAACCCTGGCCAGATCTGTCTGTGGAATTTATATGACTTAAAAAATAAGAAGCTTTTCATTATGGGCACGTTCTTCTTTCCTCTCTTTGCAGGCAGGTAACTTGCAGACCCACCTCCGCCGGCACTCTGGGGAGAAGCCATACATCTGCGAGATCTGTGGAAAAAGGTCAGTGTCCCCTCTCAGTGTTCTGTCTCTGTCACACAAGGGCTCCTGCTGCCACTGCACAGCACAGGGACAGCCGGACCCTCGAGCTCCTCATGTGTGAAGAAACAAATTCAGAGAAAGAAAATCTAGGCCAGGAGTCTCAGAAGGCAGTGGGACTACAGGAAACAAGCTGTTTTATACTAGAACTTGTACTCATTACAAAAATGTCCATGTAGAGAGACCAGTGCCCCCAAAGAGGAGACTGCCTAGGAGGGGAAGCTTGAGTGACAAGGTACCAGGAGGGTGCATGGCAGAGCAGCCTGGGTCATGAACCCAGACCAGGTGTGTGCTGGGCAGCAGAAGGCGCTGGGCCTCGCCAGGTACACTTTATAGACCTGGCAGCACACTCTGAGCCTGCAGGTGCAATGAGTGGGTGGCAGCTTGAATCCTTTGCATATACCCAGCCTTCCCAGGGCCATAGGCCACAGCTCATCCCCCTCCCTGCACTGGGTCATCTCTTGACTCAGGCCCTGCCGTCTCACCATGGGGTTGCGTTGGCAGCAGCCAGGACAGCCATGATGGGCTGGGCGGGCACCCTGATCACACTGTCACTCAGCATTTGCCAGCTGCCAGCTGTCTGCTCAGTGCCGTGCCGGAAAGGTTGTCAGCAGTGCAGATGCTCTGCCTCTGAAGGGATGGCATGGCCGGGTGGCACCCGCAGTCCTCACCTCACACAGCAGCAGCCTTCCCAGCCCCGTGAGACGGTGCAGAACTCCTATGTTGCCTGTGGTAGGAGACAGACCGAGCGGAGCACTGCAGAGCCACGCACGCCCCCTTTCTGCTGCAGTGGCCTGACGCCAAAGGCCAAGCTCAGGTCTGGGGATCATCGGCCCAGGCCCGACCCCCAGGAATGAGACCCTTACTGCTGTGGTGTCTTTCACCAAGGACTCCTGAGTGTCTTCTTCTGCAAGGTTCTCAGGCACAAGCTCCTCAGTTTCCTTTCAAATTGTCTCTATACATAGCAGCTTCCTCCAGAACACAGCATGTTGTCCTGTCGGGCACAGGCAGGGGCAGGGGATTCCCACATCCAAGGGCCAAGGCGGGGCCTCTGGCTCATCAGGACGGTGACTGCCTCCACCCTCAGTTGTCCTGCCTGCACAGCCCACAGAACAGCATGGGGTCAGTGAGGCGAGGTGGCAGCTGTCATTGTCAAGCAGCAGTCCCTCTCCTGTGCCCCATCACAGGGCTGGGCGTGAGTGCTGTGATTTGGAAGGGTGGTGGTAAGGAGGGTAACGTTCCTCGGGGACCTTCACGGCTGCTACTCGGTGGCTCCTGAGTGTCCAGAGCCTTGTATGTCCATTACGTGCAGAAAGGCTGGGGCATAGCCATGCTGGGTGCTGTCCCCTGTGGCCCAGGGACCCTGGCAGGGCCAAAGTGTGGGAGGGTGTCCCTCTCCTCTGAGCTGTGTGACTCCTTTTGGGTCCTTTTAGCCCCTATGGAAATGGTGCTAAACCATGAGGTCTCTGGTCTTGTACTGTGTAAAACTTCTTGAAGCCTGACAGGAAAATGCTTTAAAAGGGCTACTTGTATCATTTTCTACTTTCCTTAAGAGAGAAGGGAAGTTTTTCTGAATACACATGCAATCAGGTCCTTCTGACCCCTCCTGAAGCCGCGCGGGAGAGGTCGTCTCCTCCAATGACTCCGGTAGGAAGGCCCTCCATCCTGCTGCCGGCACGTGACTGACTTCTCCAAGCCCATTCCAG
Organism: Tympanoctomys barrerae; assembly: GCA_002564285.1. Taxonomy (NCBI): domain Eukaryota; kingdom Metazoa; phylum Chordata; class Mammalia; order Rodentia; family Octodontidae; genus Tympanoctomys; species Tympanoctomys barrerae. The sequence continues at coordinate 12,378 of NDGN011462465.1, forward strand.
GTTTGCGGCCTCTGGCGATGTCCAGCGTCACATCGTCATCCACTCGGGGGAGAAGCCACACTTGTGCGACACCTGCGGCCGAGGTGAGGCTGGGTGGCCCCTCCCTGAGATTGGCCACAGGTGTCGCTGCCGGGCTCACCATGCCTGTGCCTCTCAGGCTTCAGCAACTTCAGCAACCTGAAGGAGCACAAGAAGACACACACGGCCGACAAGGTGTTCACCTGCGACGAGTGTGGCAAGTCCTTCAACATGCAGAGGAAGCTGGTGAAGCACCGCGTCCGCCACACGGGTGAGCGGCCCTACAGCTGCTCCGCCTGCGGTGAGTGCCGAGCCTGTGCAAGTCACCGTCCCTGCACAGGCGGAGAGCAGGCGACACACCTGTTCTCTCCAGTGCCCTGGTGCCTATCTAACAATATGTGCTGTCCCCGCACCGGAGCACCGATGGCCAGGGTGGGCACTGAGCGCAGGAAGGGTGCAGATGTGCAGCGGTGCTGCCAGAGTGTGCCCGAGTGGAGTCCAGGGCGCACACGCCATGTGGGGCGAGGTGGTGGCCCCCTGGGGTCACACATGGGGCAGTAGAGAGGCCATCACCCAGGACAACGGACATGAGCAGCCCCTCAGCTCACAGTGCCTCAGTGCACAGACAGGGACGTGGCACAGAGGGCCAGGCCATCTGTGGGCCAGGAACTGTTGCCCTCGGCCTGGAAGAGGCTGCCTGTGTGCGCAGTGGGCGGCCATGGGGTCTGGTGCATGGATAGGTGCTGGCAACATTTATGGAGTGTAGTGGAACAGAGTCCTGTGGGAAGGTGGGGCCAGTGGGGGACAGGGGGGCTCCACCTCACCGCAGTTGGCATCCCCTGGGCACACTGTGCTCAGCTCCACGCTCTTGCGGTGCACGTAGATCAGGCCTCCCCTGCCACTGAGATTACGCTCAGAAAGTATAGCTTCACGCTTTCAAATCGAAATGAAGCCTCAAATCACTAATATAAAAATATCAGTTGCATGTAGTTACCCCAGCTGTGGGCCTGAGGCAAGGTTGAGGCTTCCCCCCCTCCCCTGTAGATCACGTCACTGTTCCAGGCACAGAGGCAGCGGAGGAAGCAGAGAGAGACCTCTCCCCCGCCTACATCCCCTCCAGCCCTGCGTGGTCGGCTTTGGGGAATGGGGAGAGACCTCGCAAGACAAGATCATCGCTTTCAACAGCCTTAAGATAACATGAAGTGCATCCATTTCTGGTGACCAGTCAGAGGATGTCAGGCACTGGCCAAGCTGTATGGCTGCCATCACTCTCTAACTTGGGGACCCTCTCAGCGCCCAGAAGCAGCCCCAAGCCCTTTCATGGCCGCTCCCTTCCCCACCTCAGCCACCACGTCTCCTCCCTGAGAGCTGCCTGTCCCCGACCTTCCTATTAAATGGGGTCATGCGGCGCAGGGTCTCCTCAGCACTTTCTCTTCTCTGCCTCACACACCTTAATCTTTGTGACTAGGTCCTGTTTTCTCACAATATAGACAGGTTCTCGGCAGGCAGGTGGCTTCCCGCTGAGAACGGCAGCATCAGACGCTTCTCCCTCTGACCCCTCATGGTCCTCCACAGCCTCCCTGTCTCCTCAGACCTTTGGCTTCCTTTCCCGGTACGCTTGTGCTTTTCCTGCAGGCGGCCCTCCCTCTTAGCCTGGGCCATGCAGCAGCTCCTTTTGGGAGGCTTGTTCCCTGGGCTCCCACACCCTGCCAGGGAGTTCTGTGCATTCAGAGCAGCTGCCCACCGTCTTCCACCGGGCCAACCCTGAGGGAGACAGGTGCTGCTGTGCTGGGCGTGCCCAGCGGGCCCGACACAGTGTCATGTTTCATCTTCCTGCCTTTTTAACTGCAGCAGCAGACCTGTGTGCCTGTCAGAACTTCCTGAGTTCGTGGTCTCACCACTCCCTTAGAGCAGCACTGTCCGCGAAGTGGTTACAAGCTCCACATACCAGGGCACTCGATGCCATGCCAGCTGGTGGCCCCCACCACCCAATCAGGCGTCATCACCATACGTGGACCTTGTGCTCTTGACCCCGTGGTGGGCTTCAGCCTCACCTTTATTCTAGACAAGACCAAACACTCCTCCACCTGCAAGGGAGGGCAGAGACTTACTGCTGACTTTAGGAGCCCCTGTAGCTGCAGCCCCCAGCCCCACCCGAAATCTAAGAACACAGAACCACAGCTGTCCAGGTGCCACCGCAGCTGAGCCCAGCCACTCCTCCAGGCGCTCGCTACTCGGCCTCCCCGTGCTGCGGCACCGCCCACAGCCCACACACACCCTCACAGCTCCTGAGCATGTGATGCACACTTAGCCCCAGTAAACTTACTGCACAGAGCCTTTCTGGGAGGCCCCGTGAGCCAGGCACCTCAGCACAGCACAGGGACTGGCCCCACCCCACTGTGAGACATCCAGCAACGCCACCCTGCCCTCCCCAGACACTGGAGAAGCATGCAAACTCTTCTGGTAAAAGCGCTGCCTTCGCGATGTTGTTCTGGAGACTGAACCCAAGGCCTCGCTCTGAGGCACAGCTGCAGCCCAGCCCCCTCTTTTGGAGACAGGGCATCACTAAGTGACTGTGTTGCCCAGGCGGGGCTCACATTGCCTCCCTCCTGCTCCATCCTCCCAGAGTGCTGGGATTACAGGCATGCACTGTCACACAGGGCTAGGAAAGCTGTTGCTGTGTTACCAGATTGGCTGTTAGACCAGGAAACACTTGAAAGGGATAGGAGACCGCGGGTCCCACTGGGATGCAGGAGTGAGCACACTGGCTGCAGGTAGACGGGTGTAGGGGACGTGGTGGATCCCAGCAGAACTGCCAAAGCACCCAAGCCAAAGGCCCTGATGGAGGGGACAGAAGCTGAGAGGTGCCGCCCCAGGTGGCCACTCCCAGCGCCCCTCTCTCTCCCTGTCTGCAGGGAAGTGCTTCGGGGGCTCAGGTGACCTGCGCAGGCACCTCCGCACTCATACCGGGGAGAAACCCTACACGTGTGACATCTGCAGCAAGTGCTTCACGCGCTCCGCCGTGCTGCGTCGCCACAAGAAGATGCACAGCAAGGCGGGCGATGATGGGAGCCCGGACGAGCTGCAGGACCTGGGCCCGGCCGTTGAGGCCCCTGACCTGGACAGGTCGCAGAGCTCTGACTCCTTCTCCCAGGATGTGGCTGGGAGCTTAATACCTGGGCCGGGCAAACTTCCAGGTCACACGGCCAATGACTCTGTGACTGAGTTCGGCAGCCACCCTGCCAGTGGCTACTGTAAGTTACGCCCCGTGATGCCCACCCACAGTGTGAGTGAGCAGGACACTGGCAAGCTGGCCAAGCCCCCAGTGCCACAGACCCCGCAGCCGGCCTACGCCTACTCGGACATGGACGCCCCAGCCAGTGGGGAGCCGCTGCAGGCGGATAGCATGTGTATGATCCGCTCCTCGCTGGTCGCCCTGGACAACCACTGCGGGGACCCCACGGGTGGCCGGGCAGCCCCTACGGTCTACAGGAACCCTGAGGGCCAGTTTTTCTCCAGCATGACGCTCTGGGGGCTTGCCATGAAGACGCTGCAGAATGAGAACGAGCTGGACCAGTGACACCCTGCAGCCCCTGCCGCAAGAGAGTGCTCAGATGGCGGCCCTAGCGATGTGGGGCATCAGGCCTGTGGCCAGAGTCACACCTACCATGCGTGGGCTGTCCTAGCTGCATGAGGGTGCCAGCTACTGTACCTTGGGTCATTTTGAGAAGTATATAATAATTCAATGTTATTTTTGCATTTTTACAGGATTGAAATTTACAGCACTCATTTTAAAAATTTGCAGAAATTCTATTTGTATATGAAACTCCTAATTTAATTTGAATAAATGAAATTTGGTTTTCTATATGTTTTATCCAGCATTTTTATGAATCTAATGACCAGACTGGTATAAAAATGAACGGCAAATTACAAAACCCTGGGTTTGATTCTTAGCACTGCGAAAAAATAAAAAGCAAAATCCTTGCTGATGAGCAGATTTTGCTGTGTGGGGATCCCAGTGTGGCATCCACCCTGCAGTTAGCCTCCCACCCCAGGACGGCGCTGCCAGGGCCCAGCCAGGGAGGCTAGGCCAGTGCCCAGCCAGGCTGCCAAGGCCCTCGCTATCTTGTCTCCTACATGGAGGAGCCGCCCAGCATCTGGCCAGGACAGGGCTTCTGAGCGTGGCTGATGGCCTCTGGCCCCATCTGTGCCCCCAGACCCCACCGTGTGGCTGTTGGTGTCTCTAGCACTGTCCCCAGCTGCCGACCTGCATTCCACACGAAAACCTCCCAGACTCAGCTCCTGTCGTCTCCCTACTCTGCCCGCCCCATTCCTTTGCTGCCCGCTCCCCCAGGAAGCATTTGGGGGTGCTGCCCCCGCTGGAGGCTGGGAGAGGAGACTCCTAGGCTGAACGACGTAACTTACCTTCCACCTGTATGCTCGCTGCATTCAGAGCCTTCCCGCTGAGCCACATCCCCATCCCTTCTGTATTGTTTTTAAATTTTGAGACAGGGTCTCCCTAAATGACTCTTAAGTTACAGTTGGGCTCAAATTGGATCCTCTTGCCTCAGCCTCCCAGGGTGCTGGGACTATAGGTGGTCACCAGCACACCCAGCTTCGGGGTAACTGTGATTGGATAAAGCTACCATCTAGTGGAATAAAACCTTAGGGGAAATAGTCAAAGCAAAGCCTTTTTGTTTATATTTCTGTCCACATTTTCTGTCACCTCCCTTCCTCCCTTTGTCACCCTGTGCCCAAAGCCATACTCTTAAAAAAAAAAAAAAAAAGTTGACAGCAAGTTATGTGGCAGTGGTCCAGGCCTTTGTTCCAAGAGTGTGTGTAAGTGTATGTGTGTGTGCACATGTATGTGTACATATGTGTGGTGCTTATGCCTATGCACAACATGAACCCCACTCACGCAGGAGAACAGGCTGTGTCCCACTCTGCTCCTGCCCAGAAGTGACAAATCCCTTCACTCTGGTCTTCGGTGTTCCGACTGGAATTTCAACCCTATTGCTGTCTAGTGCCCTAGGAATAGCTTGTGATGCAGTTCCTAATGAGTCTGAGAGCCTTTGAGGGTCAAAAACTTTCAGGAGAAATCTGGGAGACAGAGGCCCAGAGATGGCAGAGCATCAGAAAGTGCCCAGCACCGGAAGGCACTTTAGAAATTCCTTCCCTGGACTGAGCTTCCTGTGAGCCAGCTAGAGGGCAGGGACACCTGCAAGCAGGTCAGCGATGAGGGCCAGGAAGGCTGGCGGTGGGGACAGCACTTGGAGGGCTCTGACCTGGGTTAAGCCCCTCATCGCGTGGACGCCCTGGAATGAGAGAAGAGACAGTTCCTGCCCCTTGGGTGCCACGCGTGATGCTGAACACTCTATCCAGGTCTTCGAGGCAAGCTCATCAGAGCCCTCTGAGCTAGATCTGCTGGGCAAGCCGCTCCTGGAGAGGCCAGGGAACTTGCCCAGCCAGGAGGGGGCAGAGTCAGGGCCCAGGTGGTGGCTGAGAGGCAAGGGCCAGAGCAGACCCAGCGGGATGGAAGGCTGGGCTCGCCTGCTGGGTGGCTGGCGGGTCCAGAAAACTGCAGGGGCCAGGCAGGGCACAGCTCAGCGGCGGAGCGCTTGCCTGGCATGCTCAAGGTTGGGGCCCCAGGACTTAAAAAGATTGGCCCGTTGCAACACACAGGAAACTGGAAACTCCTTCCTGAGGCAGCAGTTAGAGTCCCCTCACTGCCACTCAGTGCCTGAGAGGAATCCACTTAGAATGCGGCCTGTTTCCTTGGTGGTTCTGGAGACGGAACCCAGGGCCTGCTGCGTGCTAGGAGAGCACTCCACCACGGAGCCAGGCAGCGTGCTAGCATACGCCTATAGCTGCACTACTCTAGGGGGCCTCGGATTGTAAACTGAAGCCCAGCCTGGGCCACCTAATGGCTTAGGGAGACACTGTTTCAAAATAAAAAGTACAACAGAGGGTGGGGGCGGGGACGTAGTTCATTATAAAGGCTCTGGCTTCAGTCCCCAGTACTACCTCCCCTGCGAAAAAAAGGAAAAAAGTTTTAAATTGGGCGTGATGCTACACACCTGGAGTCCTCGTTGCTGCGGAGGCTGAGGCAGGAGAAACACAAGTTCGAGGCCAGTCTGGCCAACTTAGTGAGACCCTGTCTTGAAATTTAAAAATAATAGAACAGGCCTGTGGCGGTGCACCTGGCTGGCACGCGAAGCCCGCCGGGTCGAGAGAGGCTCCTCGGAATCTCAGAGCCGCGAGGACTCCTGCCCGGCCCCGGGCGACGGGTGGGGAGGCCTCGGGGTCCCGCGCTCACGCAGCGCGGCTGGCCAGCGCCGTGCGTGACACCAGGCACACAAAGCACCCTCCTAAAGGCCCCTGCAGGGCGAGCCGGGACCTGGGCCCATCAGCACCCGATGCCACCCCGCTGGAGCACGTGCTGGAGGTCGCCGCGGGAGGGAACACATCCTGTCTGGCTGTACCGGCCAGCGCTCCGTCACTGTGACAAAATACCTTTGACAAGCAGTGTAGGAGGAAAGGGCCACCGTGGCTCCCGGCTCCAGCGGCGCGCGGTGGCTTGGCCTTGCTGCTCCGGGCCCAGGATACCTCAGATCTGTTCAAGCCAAACAGTAGGACGACGCTCACCAGCTGGCCCCCACCACACACAAAAGTGTGAGGAAGGGGCGGGACCCAAGGCACCGTTGATGCCACGCCCAGTGACCTCACTTCCGCCCTTGGCCCCGCCTCCCAGAGGCTCCTCCCCTTCCCAAAGAGACCCCGGCGCAAATTCCAGATCTGGATTATAGCGGGACGCCACTTCTCTCCTTCCCCTTTGGCATCTTTTCACTTAAATGACTTAGATTCTAATATTTGGACAACAGAAAATGCAAATAAGGAAGGGAGCAGAAAAGACAGCAGCTCACCATGACCAGGCCCCTACTGGGGGTCCGGCCTTTGGGCAGATCTCCCGGCAGCCCCACGTGGGTGCACGCCTATGCCCACCTTGGATCTTCCTCCACAGTGAGGGGAGCTATGGGGAATTGAACTTAAGACGTCACGTTTACTAGGCAGTCGTTTATGCCACTGAGCTATCTCCTCAGCCCAAACATCCTCTTTGGCAGATTGTGTTGACCTCACCAGCCTAACTGGTGTGCGGCTCCCACCCGTACACCTCCTCCATGGGTGTCCGTGCAGCCGCGCAGCTCAGTGCTCTGCCCAGCAGGTGGCAGCATCGCTACGCACGGAACCGGACCGCGCTTAGTGCAGAGGAATCCCAGCCTGCGGGGGCCCTTTGGCGTCTCGCAGCCCTCTGCAGAGGACACCGCGCCTGCACTTTGGTGCCCCCAAGTCCCGCGGGAAGCTCGCGGGGTGCGGGGAGAGCAGCAGGCCTCGTCCCAGACTGGAGCAGCGTTCATAGGAAAAGGTTCCTGGCCTGTAATTCTCTGGCCTTGTCCAGGGCTTCCTATGTCCCGGACTCCAGTGTCTCCACTCTGGGGTCGCCCTGAGCTCTGTTCTCAGCACTGGAACGTTGGGGGGGGGGGGAGGGACAGCCAACAGCCACATGCCCTGGACCAGGTTCTGAGAGTTTTGGGTCTCACTGACCTTGGTTATAGAAAGGACAATTTCTTTCTTTTGTTTCTTTTCCTTTCTTTCTTTTTTTATATTTTATTTTATTTTTGAGAGAGGGTCACACTATGTAGTTCAGATTGGCTTTGAACTCTCTATGTAGCCCAGGCTGGCTTTGAACTCATGGCTATCCTGCCTCAGCCTCCTGAGTGTGTTTATTTATTTATTTATATTTCTTTGTTGTAGTACTGGGGATTGAATCCAAGGCCTTTGCACTGAGATACAATCACAGTCCTTTCAAAAACTTTAATTTTTTTTTTTTTTTTTTTTCAAA
>NDGN011462467.1:0-30984 GCA_002564285.1 Tympanoctomys barrerae
GCGATTTGATTTGAAACTGTCTAATTGCTGTTTATCAATAAAATTCTGAAAGAAAAAAAAAGCTTTAGAGCTCATTTTAGCAAGTACATAAACAATGGGCTGTGTGTTGAAAATGAGGACTACTACTTGTAGCCATCGAACTCCACAATAACAGTTCTTCTCAAACTTGAATGTGTATGTGAGTCAGTGGGTTGCTCCTTAAGCTGTGGATGAAAGATTCGGTAGGTCTGGATTCAGCAGATTTTATGTTCCTGACGAGTACGCACTAGGTGGAGTGTTATTGTTGAGCAGACAACTCTTCAGCACTGTCAGGAAACGATGTTCACACTGATGGATGTATTAATGGCAGCGGCCGGATTACTGCAAGTCACTTACATGTCAGAAAGTTTTACAGTCTTCCACAGCTTGGGTTTCTTTCAATTTCTAATTACGCTAACCTGTCAATAAGCATGCTGCAGTGATAGAGGAGGGGTCTGACAGTTCGCACTTATAAAATGACTGAGGCTGAATGTTAGTCTCTCCCAACTACCACGGCCTTAGCAACATTACAAAACAATAATAAGAGGCACTGTGCATAAATTACTATAGCAGTTTACCAGTGCTGTTCTCACAAAACCTGGAGTGTTATGAACAAGAATTTACTCTTTCACAGTTCTGGAAGTCTGGAGCCCAAGATCAAGGCATAAGGAGGTTGCGTTTCTTTGGGGCCCCTCTCCCTTTTTTAAAAATGTATTTAGTACAGGTTCTATGGGGTCTCACTAAGTAGATTGGACTCCTAGTGATCCTCCTGTGTTCAGCCTCCCAAGCGCTGGGATTATAGGCACGAGCCACCACACCCAGTCTTAGTCGCTGTCTCATTGTGCCCCGGGGGCAGGGCCAGCATGGCACCCGGGGATCAAACCCCAGCCACTGGGCTCTGCCTAAGCAGGTGCTTTAGTCCACTGAGCTATCTGGCTGGCCCGGGGCCCTTCTCCTTGACTTCTAGACTTGTACCATATTGCTCTGTCTTCACATCATCTTTTTTCTAGTTGGAAACTAGAGACACGGAAAGTCTGAAGGAATGTCACCTATATTGAACTGGGAAGGGTGAGTGTCCTGTGGGTTTAAATATAACTATCTTTGAAATGGTAAATTAAAAAGGTATCCAGCCATTAGCCTGAAGCTGTCTCCTTCCTTTGATTCCCCAACTTCAATCTAACCTGGTCCATAAACAAACCACCCACCCCACAGAAGTACAGTAGAACACCAGCTTCAGCCAATCACAGGCAACAGCTGTCAGCCAACCACACGCTGTCACCGACCAGATGATTGGTCTAATTTGCTTGTGTCTGGCCTGTGACTGCTCACTGCTCCTGCTGATGGGTGGCATTCTCTGAGCTGCTTCTGCTCCTGAGTGCTGCCTGGTTCTTAAGGTGGTGTGTGCTGCAATAAACCACTGAGTTTAATTTGTCTAAGGCTTTTTATCTCACCTCAAGCCCCTTAAAAAGGTAACTAAATTAAAATGAGGCCATTAGTATGGATGATGTTATGGTTTCTGTTTGGGGGTGCACCCAGAGCCTTGTGCAGTCATGGGGGGGCAGGCTTTGCAGAGGCGGATGAATCTGGACTGTGTGGTTGCTTCTTGGTCTAATGCTGGGAGTGGCAAGAGCGCTCCACCTGCCCAGGGACAGACATATGAGATGAGGGAAGGAAGAAGAGGCTTACTCTTCTTTTGCTCTGCTGTTTGTGCTGTCTTTCACTGCAATTAACTGTGGCCCCTCTGCCATGCCACCCTACCTTGGAGCCAGTTGAAACCTCTACTGTGAGCTAAACAAACAGTTCCTTGCTTAATTCTCCATGTTCAGTCTTCTGTCTTAGCAACAGGAAAAGTAACTGAGACCGCTCTTCTTTACAAAAGGTGGAAGCTGTACGAGTCACTACAGGGTGCACATAGGGTCAAACTTATGAAGAGGGAGAAAAATGGCAGCCACCTGCTAACCAAGGGAAGGAAAGAAGCCCTGCTGACATTTGCAGGGCTTCGGCCTCCGGAAACAAAGTTTTATTGTTTAAGGCACCAAGACTGTGCTATTTAGTACAGCAGCCTAAAAAGAAATACCCACTCTTATAGGCAGTAGGAACCAGCATGGGGCATTGCAAAACAGCACGGTTTTTGTTTTTATTCTCACTCGGTGTCCTATACTCTCATTCGTGTCACTGAAAATTTTCTAAGTATAAATTCTAGCCCTGGTGAATTTACTGAATATATGTTATTGTGTTACAAACATAAGAGGAAGAACGGAGTATTCAGAAAGAAATTATGGAAGTTGTTCTAAAAATCTTAGCATTTCGTGTCACAATTAACTGAAAACTAAACAGTTCAGGTTGGTAACAGGTCTTAAATATTCATTAAAAGAGGCACATAGTTGCAAGTAACTAAGGACTACAGTGCCCAGAGAATCGAAAATAAGCCTTACCTTTGTTTTGGGTTCTAGAATTTTTACTCCATAAATTGATATTTGCAACTCCACTTTAGGAATTTTCTGGCCTTCAGATTTCTTGATGTGTCTTGCAAACTGCAAATGAAAAATTATTTCCAAAACTGTAATTCTGTTTTTATGGTTGATGCGCACAAACAAATAGACATTTTGGTGTTACAGTCCATGTTAGAATTCCATTAAATAAATTGATGCCCATTCTAAAGTATTTGAGAAGACTAGTCTGAATATATTTAGTAATCCCAGAAATCCAGCATTGCAATTTGGATTGCTTTCCAGTCACTTTTGAAAAACCTGATAATGGCAGTCTTTCAAGATCTCTGTCAAACTGAACTTATACTGAACAGTTGAGTAAATGAAGAAAACTTTCCACTACGATAAGTAGAGGTGATTTTATTGCCCTGTGCATTTTTAATGCCTTCAGAGAACTCCTAACTCGCGGACAGTTGGATATGCCACCCTTACTAATGTCAAATATTTATTTAGTTGAGAATGCTGATTTGGTTTCCTTCCAAACACATCAATGAATGAAAAGAGACAGATGACCATTTTCAAACTGAAGCCAAAGGTGGAAATAAGAGTGCCAGGAGAAAGCCTCAAGTACGGAATTCTAGAACTGTACGTCTTGAGAACAACCCTTTTTCAGTGCTTTCAGAATAGCGTTTATTGCTTTTTTTCACTCAGCTCCTTAAGTGAGCAAAAATGCGTCTTAAGTAGTTATAAAACAATCAAGCAAATCAGAACGCTGTTGCACTTAGAGATGCTCTGCCTCCCTCCAGCTCTAACAGAAAAGTATAGGAACCCTATACTTAAAATTTCAATAATATATTTTAATCCCGTTTAGACCACCCACATAATAATGCACATATGATAACACGAAGTATACATGGTAACTGGTATAAACATGCTACATTTTTAAAAACGTTATTCATTATGTGTCTAAAATTGAAAGCCTACTAGTTGTCAGGATTTTATCTGGCAACTCCACTGTCTCCTCACACTTGCCTCCTTTCCTCTGTCTCCTCTTTAAAGGAAAGAAAAGCTGTTTTTAAACAGGATCTGCCTCCTTCATTTGAAGGTCACTACAACGTGCTCAGCGCGTGGGAAGCCATCGTGAAGTGTCTCAAGGTCGGTCACTGGGAGGGCGGCGGGGCTCCACCCTCTGCGCTCTGCACGCTGATTCAGGGCAGATGTGTGTGCGGTCTATCCCAGCCCCGGGGCGGAGCAGGTGAAAGCCTTCTGCAGCCGCCTCCACGCCCTTCCGCAGCCACCACACAGCGGTGCGTGCACAAGGGCCTCCAGCGTCTGCGCCAGTGCTCCACGGGGAGCCGGTCCGCTTCTTCCATTTGGGGTGGTAGCATCTTTCAGCTTGCTGTCCTTCCTGCTTTATGAGTGCAGGCCGCCTGTTCTCCCTTTGTTTTGTGCCCAGTCTCTGCGCATGATTCAACCAACCTGTGCCAGAGAATTTTCTTTCTCTGTCTGCAAGAAATGCACACTGCCTCCGTGTCCATCAGAAACCATTCCAACCCTTCCAAAGAATGCATATTATTTTTCCCTTCTTAAACTCCTCCTTGTGGTAGCCTATTTTAAACAATTCAGGGTTTAAAAACAAAGTCAAGCTCTCGAGGGCCGGGAAAGCCTCTGAGCAAGGCTAGTTCCATGGTTGGCTGCAGAACCGATCTCCACTCGCTTCCTCTGTGCCTCTCCTTTCCAGAGACAGAACAGGCGGTCTCTCCAGGCCTGTCTCTAGCTGAACGCCATCATTCCTGTGACCTCTGACAAGAATTTGTTTATTCTTGAGAAAGCCTGTCATGAAAAACAAACGATAACAAACTCTTCTGCTGAGAAGGAAAGAGTGGAAGAAATGGAGACGGGGAGAAAAGAGGATTGGGGGGTAGAAAAATAAAGCGCAGCAGGGCTAGGAAGGAGGGATATAAATAAGGAGGAGAGAAGGGAGGGAAGAGGAGGAGAAGCAAAGGAGCGAAGGGAAGAGAAGGGAAGGGAAGAGAGGGGAGGGGAGAGGTGTAGCTCAGTGTGAAGGCCCTGGGTTCACCCTGGAGCATCTCCAAAACAGGACTGCTCCAGTTTGGAAGTGTCAGAAGACCAGGGAAGACAAGCCGATCCATCTATCTTCCGTTGTTTTCTCTCTCTATAAGCAGTGCTAACGCCTAAACCATGTTTCTGCAAATTTGTTTTCGGTTTTGCTGTAGTGGATTCGGTGGCAGATTTAGATAGCGTGATTTTAATAGAATGATCCAATAGAAAATGTTCAAAGGGGGTGAAAAATACGCTTTATGGATAACATTTGGATGCCACAAACATGCTAAGTTTTTGTCATTGTAAAGGATAAAGAGTTATTTTAAGTACAAAGTAGTATCGGAAAGTAAAAACTACTTAGTTAAATAAGTATCACTGCCGTAGAACCACTAATGAAAACTGAAAAAACATATTGAATTTCAAAGTCCATCACTCTATAATTTCTATCCATTTCTCAAAGGACTTTAAAAATTTGTAATCTGTATTGCTAATGGACTTACATTATTGGGCAAGAAAATTACTTTGTTGCATTAGGCCAGTTATTCTGAACTGCTATTCCTGTTTGGGTTTCTCACATTTAAATTTTCAAAGTGTTCTTAGGAATCCTGTGGCAAAATCAACTTTCTTTGCATACATTGTAATTAAGCTGTAAACATCTTATTAGATCCAGTTGTGAAGACAAAACAGCGGCAGCTCCTACACAATGAGGGAGAATGGAGAAGCTGCTGGGCTTCGGGGGACAAGGGCCGCAGTTCCCTTAAGGAAGCTTAACTAATTTCAATTATGCTCCGCTGGGGTGAGTGTCTCCTCTCAGCGCAGGAGGTCGAGCGCCACCCTGCTCACTTCCCAGGAACGCGGACAGCTTTCGAATTTTCATGCCAGCGCTTTCCAAAGACAAAAAGTGCAGGCTGTGACTGGGATACAGAGTCCTCTGGCATCTGCATGAGTTATGTGCATAAAAACTCATTGCAATAGTAAAGCTATTCAGCACACACTAGCTGACAAGGGTTTTTATTACCTCTTCAAATATTTGGCATTCTATGTCAAGTTTAAAACTATCGAAAATGCATTAAGAAGGACTGGAGAGATAGCTCAGTAGAATAAGCCCTCGCTTAGCAAGCGCAAGGACCTGAGTTCAATCCCTGGTTCCTTGAAAAAAAAAAAACAAAAAAAGAGAAAGAAAATACATCAAGAAATAGAAAACATGACTTTTGACAAATAAACAATAGGAGAGAAAAATCCAATGCTCACAATATTGGGCCGACCTGATAGCTCAGCGGACTAAAGCGCCTGCTTGGGCAGACCTCAGCGGCCGGTTCGATGCCTGGTGTGCCTTGCCGGCCCCGCCCCCAGGGCGCACTGAGAGAGCCGTTGGTGATGCACGCCTGTAATCCCAGCGCTTGGGAGGCTGAAAACAGGAGGATCACTACAAGTCCGATCTACGTAGTGTGAGCCTGTAGACCCTGTCCTACATACAGAAAAAATAAATGAAAAATAAAATAAAATTATTACACTTAAGAAAAGTTTATAAATTTATCCCTCGTTTTTTCTTCCTGTGCTTAGTACAGGGTCTACAGGATCTCACTGTGTAGACTGGACTCGTAGTGATCCTCCTGTTTTCAGCCTCCCAAGTGCTGGGATTACAGGCCTGCACCATCACACCCAAGCTCAAACACGGCCTCAGCACGCCCTTGGGGCGGGGCGGCAGGGCCCGCTGAGGATGGAACACCGGCAGGCGCTTTAGTCCACTGAGCTATCAGGCCGGCCCTTAAATTATCTCTTTTCTATGAAACAGCAGAGAAGTACTAAGTGGTCAAAGTTTTAAAGAAAAAAGAAAAAAGAAAAAAAAAAAAAAAAGTGTCTTTAAGGGATAAATCCTTTTTTTTTAGTGGAAGCATAGCGCCACCTGCTGGCTATTTTCATGGACAACACAATTTAAAAACAATCGGCCAGTGTTCGAAAAATAAATGTAAACCTCTAACACAAGTTTTAGAAGGCACAGTGAAAATAATTAAAAATCATTCTTATTCATTGTAATTAGTACCAGAATCTTTACCCTTCCTGAGATCCAGAGTACTTGTGATTAAGGTAAAAGTTATTTTTTTCTAATATATTTTATTTTGAAAGATACTTGAGACAAAAATAACTCTCAGATGAGTATGCATTTTTAAATTACACTTCAAGATTTTTATCTTATTTTAAGTTGCATTACTCTTTTAACAGAGCATATATTACAAGTATTAAAACGACATATGAACCCCATATAAAAATCCTACCAAAATGTATGCAAACTAGCCATTGTTTAATTTCAAATATCTTTTTACATTTGGCCCTTGTAGTTATGTAATTGAATTCTTTTGGTTTTATGTTTGGGTTGACTGAAGAAAGAACCCCTCAATACGAAGAGACTCTAAGTATAAACACTGTGTCTCCTTTCTGAGACATTCAGATTTCAGTGCAGTTGGGCCCATGGCCAGAATTTGCAACACTTTGAAAACATTTCCATAGAATCCTGTTCTAAATGCTATCCACAAACTTTAAATTCTCTACATATGATTAAAGTTACTGAACAAACAAGAGAAAGTCTGAGTTTTTACCTCCTGAGTAGTGGAAAGAAACGGCCACCAGTTCTCCTGCTTTCCTATATTTACATCATTTGCACCGAAGCAAGTGCACCCTGACAGCACAACGTTGAGGGAAAGGAATCAGACCTACAAGCCTATGCACTGTGCAGTTTCCCTTCATGTAAGAAACCTGAAGAAGAAATAAATCAAAGAGAAACATACATAATAGGTCACAGGAAACAGGGAGAAAACTCCCTCTCAAATGGGGAAGGGACCAAGAATTGGAAGGGGGCAGTTTTAAAATGAATCAAGCTCCGTCCTGTCCACGTACCAATGCCCCATGACAAATGTAGTCCGTCCATACTACAAATATGTAGTAGTGCGAACAAAAACTAACAAAAATGGAACCATTTTCTTGGGATCCTTTATCATTTTTTTTTTTTAATGTATTCAGTGCAGGGTCTACAGGGTCTCACTATGTAGATGGGACTCATAGTGAGTCTCCTGTTTACAACCTCCCAAGTGCTGGGATTACAGGCGCACGCCAGCACAGCACCTTGGGGCTGGAACCCCGGGCCCCTGAGTCTGCCTAAGTAGGCGCTTTAATCCACTGAGCTATCTGGCCGGCCCTAGCGTATATAATGAAAGGAATCAGATAGCATATTTACATTCAAAATGAATAGATGAAATATTACCTAAATTTCTTCTGCATGCATTATATAAGGGATGCCACTGAAATTTTCCCTTAATTTACACACTGACCAGTGTCCACCTGGTGTGATAGTCACAAAGCAAAGTGACATTTTTGAGTGTTCATGGTTTTGCCCCGATCAGGAGCCTAACCCTGGGGAACACCTGGAGGATCCTTAGATCGAATAAAATTAGACAAGGGTTGTCTCTTTAAAACTGTTAAAAAACAGCTTCCCAAACAACAGTTAACTGTGTGAAAAGAAGTAAGCGTGCTTTCACATGGTATAGATGACGGTCCTGTTGGAGGGTTTTCTCGCTTTAAATTCCGGGTGACAACACTGTCCTCTGAAAGGGGGAACATTCAGGTAAACATGCCGCACGACACCTCCGGGGAGATTCTTCTGAGCAAACTTCTGGATTGCTTATTCAGTGTCCTGTTCCTCTCTCGCGCTGTCGCTGTCCCCGATGGACGCTGCTGGTCAGGGCTCAGCCCCCTTGTCTTTGTCCATCCGGGCGTCCTTAACGCAGAGCATGCCGGGAAACTCCCGCTTTGCCGCGGCCTCTAACTCTGCGTTTTCCACCGCCGATGGGGGGGCATGACGTGCCATGCATGCCCTTGCAGCTGCAGAGGCCACGCACGAGTGCACAGGTTTCAAGCACGGTCTACTGCTATGGGGCGTGAACGCTTATGAAATATCACCACTAATCTTTTTTTTTTTTTTTTTTTTTGATAACTTTTCTAGCCATGCTAGAAAAATAAAAATAATATGTTATATGAAGAAATATAATTGTGTGCGCATATTCACTGTTGAAAATGCCTCCTTGATCAGCTGATGTTTACTCAGTAGTTCATTTCCAACGGGATGGAGCTACAGCTGCCAAAAGCTACCTAAGGCTTTGATTTTCAAACATTTCTTATTTATTTATTTATTTATTTATTTATTTATTTATTTATTTACTTTTGTGGTGCCAGGGATCGAACTCAGGACCTTGTGCTTGCCAGGCAAGCACTTATCGCGCTGAGCTATCTCCTCGGCCCCCTTTCAAACATTTCAGTACCTTTAACTTCCGCACGGCGTCTCGCACAACTTCCGTCCCTTTCGGCTGCTCCACTTCCGCACTGCCAAGAAACTGAAAAGGGTCACGCGTGAGACTCCAGCAGCACTACGTTAGTCATCACCAACCTTCCGAGCTGCGCGCTGCCTGACTGCGTGGCTGGACAGTAACAGACACAAAGCCATACCAAACAGAAGAAGCATCAGCAGCACCCTTACGACGGGAATACGGAATTATACCTCTTGATCGTGTATCATTCTTGTAATTCAAACTTTCAAACATGGCACACCTCTCTTAAATAAATTACTTGCACATTTTCATTGGAAAGCAAACTAAGTTGGCTCATGGAATAAGGTTGGTCAAGGCTGTTAAAACTTAGTAAACATATAATTAAAAATTATCTCTGAATTCAAAGTATATCGATAGTCATATTACTATATTTAAATACAATAGCGAATTTCGTGATTTATAATTCCATATGAACTTTCTTCTGCCTTGCAATTGTGAAACTCAGACTATATAGGATTTAAAAGAAAAATTCTAATACCCAATTTTTTATACCATGCAGTAAAGCTGTATCTGGAAAATATATATACATATATTTTTCTTTTTTTATTTTAGGGAAGAGTCGAACAAGATCTCACTACTAGATTGGACTTGTAGTGATCCTACTGTTACAGCCTCCCAAGAGCTGGGATTACAGGTGCATGCCACCACACCTAGTCTCAATTGCCCTCTCAGCTCGCCCTGCAGGTGGGGCCCGCATGGCAGGGACTAGATTTTTAAGATATACATGATCTATAATTTAACTAACTTTGAAACAACAATAATAGTGTTTAGGTCAAACTTAACCAATACAAAACAAGAAAAGTGAAAAACCTAGTAATTCCCACATTGTAATGAAATCTCCACCCTAGAGACACTAATGCCTCCTCAACCAAATCTGATATTAGGGGACACTCAAGACCAATCAGTATTAAAATATAGAGGTTTTAGTCCCAAAAATACTTCTGTGAATATTTCAAGAAATCCCCCCTAAATTCATCAAGTGCATATAATTTCGCAGAGGCTTATTTGCTTTTGCATACACTTCCAACCATAGCACTAAAGACAGCCACAAATTCATCACTTCTCACATGTAGAGACCAGACATGTGCGTAACCGTGTGTACGTACACTTACCCTAAATGATTCAGTGTCTTGGTAAGTGAATTAAGTGAATGAAGTAGGAACAATTTCAAGGACCATTTTACAGAATAGAAGAGACTAAAACAGCAAAATCAAGATATTTCTTACTCTTTCCTCCAAAGGCTGAGCTCGGTGTACTAAAATAAGCGGAAGAGACTTAGAAATTAGTTCAGAGGTTAGCAGGCTGCCGGAAGGGTATAACAAGGGTGAGTTGGCTGGCGCAGAAAACTGCTGCACCTGTTCAGCTGAGCTCATGGAGGAGACAAAACAATGCTGTCCTCTTAGAGGCAAAGGGAAGGTTTGCGTCTCTGATCCTGTAAGTTACAAAGCTCTTTTAGGAAGATGCGCAAATGATACCACACAGCCGCTCCTGGGGCCCAGATAAGATAGTTAACCTTTCACTTGGTCTCACTGTGGCCTCAGCTCGTTGACTGACCAGGCACACTTTTTTTTTCCTTTCTGTATTTAGCACAGGGTCTACAGGGTCTACAGGCTCTACAGGGTCTACAGGGTCTACCGGGTCTACCGGGTCTACAGGGTCTACAGGGTCTACAGGGTCTACCGGGTCTACAGGGTCTACAGGCTCTACAGGCTCTACAGGGTCTACAGGGTCTACAGGGTCTATAGGCTCTACAGGGTCTACAGGGTCTACAGGGTCTACCGGGTCTACCGGGTCTACCGGGTCTACAGGGTCTACAGGGTCTACTGGGTCTACCGGGTCTACAGGGTCTACAGGCTCTACAGGGTCTACAGGGTCTACAGGGTCTACAGGGTCTACCGGGTCTACAGGGTCTACCGGGTCTACAGGGTCTACAGGGTCTACAGGGCCTCACTGCATAGATCGGACTCATAGTGATTCTCCTGTGTTCAGCTTCCCAAGCACTGGGATTACAGGTGTGCCAGTCTCAATTGCCATCTCAGCACGCCCCGGGGGCAGGGTCGTCACAGCACACGGGATTGTACCCCTGGCCCCTGTGTCTGCCTAAACAGGCGCTTTAGTCCACTGAGGTATCGGGCTGGCCCTCAGGCACATGTCATTAAAAGTAAAAGAGAAATTCTCCAATCTAACTGAAAGCCTGCCTCCCCCATGCGAGGGACACCAAATCTATTGCCAGCCCCAGTGGACTTTTCTTCTGTCTCACACCAGTGTTCTTAGCTGCAGCTGCATGACAGATTCACACAAAACTTACACTTAGGATCAATGCCTGGAAGTCAGACTGCGCTGACAACGCCAGGCATCTGTACGCGGTGCGGGTCCCAAGGTGCAGGGAGCCGCCAGGTTTAATGAGCCACCAGGTTTGGAAAGCATTGTTTGAGGGCATCCGGCAAGGACGAAGCATGCGCGGAGCAGAGTCTGGAGTGAGCCTTGGGGGAACTTCTCTTCTAAGCTCCCCTGCACTTTAGGGCAACACAGAGAGTCACCAGTTGTGGGCAGTTGATTATGAGGGGGGCGCAAAGGCAGATTCTTTATGCATAAGCAATTCCTGAAATGAAAGGTGACACACCTCGTGTGTCAGTAACAGACTGCAAGAGTAACTGGCCCCAGTTCTGGAAGGACGTCCCCACCTGGGCAGAAATGGCCTGAGTATTACATACAAATAAGAACATAAGGGAAGGGAAGCATGTTTTAGAATCTGCCTCTAGGAGTGCTTCAGGAGCCTTTTAATGTTTCTTTAATCCTGGCTTTAATTAAACCAATGGAGTAATAAACCTATGGCAGAAGCCTTGAACGATGGTGGAATTAAACTAAAAGGCATTTTTAATGTGTATCTTCCTTTTTGGCAATTAGTGGATAATTTTAAAACTGAAAAACAGTTTATTCCTTTTACTTCTTATAGCTCTTTATAAAGTCATCATCTTACTAAGATTAAACAAGTCATATTTATGTGCCTTGTATGCTTACATAAAAGTTATAAAATTCTTCAACATGATGTATCAACACCAGAAGAGCTCCAGGGTTAGAATCTGAAGATGTCAGAAGCCACTTAATTTCTGCATTAGTTCACCACTGAGTGACAAGTATAATGACACTGACCTTCTAGTCTTTTCCCCTACAAAATAATTTCAAAGAATATTTAAAGTAAGCAATGAAAGGAAAACAAAGCAGAAACTGGAATGTGTTTCATAATTTGAGGAATAGCCAGCCCTCTATTCAATGGTTGTCTTGGGAAGTCTAATGATTTTGTACGCATGGTTATGGCTGCCTTAGCTCTCCAAGGGTCTATTTGCTCAGCTCTCATATCCAACCCCATCTTCTGCAGGCTGTGCTGGGAAGGGCTTATTCTCCAGACCTCCACAGTCTTCCTTTTGAGCAATCATTTAACCTTCCCAGTACTGACGTGCTTAACACACACACATACACACACTCACACACACACATACACACATGCATGCATGTATGCACGCACGTGCACACTTCATACCCCATCTCCATGTTCGCAAACCAGTGTCTACATCAGTGTGGAGTGAAAGCCTCACTCTTTGCATGGAGGTGCATAACTAAGGGTAAGAGCAGAATGCAGACCTCCTTGCTCGCAGATGGGGCCTGCTGCACTCCCGTGCATATTTCTCCTTCATTTTTTCCCTTCCCTGTTCTGCTTTCTCCTGTTCTTTTACTATCTTTACTGAGAAGCAATCCCTTAGTTATGTGCACCTAAATCTTTGCCTTGCAGTGTAACTCTGGGAAGAACTGATCTTAGACACTGCTTTTGTGTTACAACGCTTTCATCCTGGAACCATGTTGTCTATGATACAAATCGCAAAACTGAAGTGCTCCCTCATAAGTGTCATTAAAAGACTTGTACCAGCCAAGCAGATTTGACCTAAAACTGATTTGCATCTTTTCCTCCTTGGTGATGGGATGATTGAAAAACAAAGAACTGAGCAATCCCCAGAAAGAGGAATTAATCCATCCGGTACCCGTAGAGCAGCTCTGGACTGAATGAAGCCAAGGGAGTTAGGACTCCAGGGTGCCAGGCACAACTAAGTGCAGGAGCAAGACACCCAGCTGGAATAAAGACCTACGCTTCCACTTGGCCCACAGGCAGGGTCAAGAGACTCCCCAGGCCCTTTACTAGCCTGAGCCCCAGGATAGGAGATGCGCCTCTAACACGTCTCCAGGAAGAACTCTTCTCTAGGCAAAGTGGCCCAAGAAGAAAACTGTACAACTGAGACTGACAGTTGGAGCTTCACATAAGGTAGAGGTGGTCACCTGAGCCTGTGCGAGTTCACAGCAGAGAACCAAATACAGCACATCCTCTGTTCTTTTGAAACGTACATTCTAATGGGGAGGAGGAACAATAAAAAGCCATATGTACAATAATTGAATAGCATCTTTGCAGCAGTGCGAATAGAGGACAGTATAAACGGGGAATGCACAGCATATTGAGCAGTCCTGTCTCCCTGGAGCGCCACAGGAAGCCCACAGGAGACCTCACTGCTAGGGCCAGAGGTGAGCCAACCAGGAGGGTCAAGATCAACTACAGAATCAGGAAGGGGCAGGCCAGAGACAGGGAACAGAAAGTGCAAAAATCAGGTGTTATAATTTAAATACAAAATAGAGCAGTTGAAGACCTGGTCTAGAACCATTATTATTATTATTTTTTTTTAAATTTTGACCCAGAGTATTAACATTAGCATTCTCTGTGGAAGGCTATAAATTCTAATTCTACTGCATGAGCAACTGGGCTCATCAATGAAGTTTCAGTGTTTTCTCCAAGTGATTCTCATATGTGTTTCAGTGTGAGAATCAGGTCCCCAGGAAATTCTATTCCCACATAGAGTTTGAGAAATGGAGAACAGGAAAACCCAAAGGAAGAAAAATCGTCATTTTTCCAGAATCAAAGTTAAGAATCCCAGGGCGCAGAGTTCAGTTACATCACTGTCCTGGGTAAAACACACAGAAGCGCAGGGCGCTCAGGACCAGGGACGGGTAACAGAGCGTCTGAAGAGTTAGAGGAAAGCGGACTCCTCTGGGATCACAACAGAGGTCTTCATGTCAGCAGTGGAGGAAAAATGACTTCAAGTTCTTAGGAAAAGTGGTTGGAGTCAAGTTTATAGTCTATGTGGAAAAAAAACAAACAAAAAACCATCATGCTGGTCTGTGGCTTGGCCCAGTATGTTGTTCTCCCCTGTCCTGAGTCTCAGCACCACAAAACAAAACAGAAGGAAAACAACACAGGAGGAATGAGACTGAGGCAACAGGAGGACATGGCAGTGGAAGCTGACCGCCCCTGCAGAAGGCGCACCGGAAGGGCAACGTGGGGCAGGCCGCCGGAGCAGTGCATGACGGGAGAAGAGAAGCGGAAGCGGAAACAGTGCTGGCTCCAGTGGGGCTGGGATTAAGATCTGGGGGTGGCCTGAGGTTTTTGTTTCTTTAGTTTTTATCGTTGTTCCTAAAGAAATATTCACCTTAAAGTAGGCAGAGAAGGCAGAGATTTCTGTGATTAAAATAAGGCATATTATTCCAAAAAGAAATCTATGTGCTGTGAAAAAATATTCCTGTTTTGATAGATTTTACAACCTAACAAATATACACGTGTGCTTGTGAGAGTGTATTTGTGTCGATGTCTATGTTTATGCGTAGGCCATAGACACAGACACTATAACATAGATGGCAAAAGCAAAGATAGCACACACACACACACACACACACACACACACACACACACACAAAATAAAGAATAGGCGGGGAAGAGTATGGGTAAGACTCTAAATTCAGATATCAGGAAAGTTCTCCGTAGGAAGGTAAAATTTTAATGAATGAATGAAAAAAATGAAACGTGAACTCATGCAATTTAGGCTTAAAATGATTCCACCATGTTGAGTAAAGATGCAGAATCCCTGGTGGACTCACAGAAGGCTGAGGGGTGGACAGGGGGAAGAGGAGGATCGCGGATCCCCAGGGACCTGCCGCGCAGCAGGGGGACACAAAGAGAATCCTGCTGTGAAAAGAATGACATCAGAATTCAGGCACACGTCCAAGGGTTAGGAAAGTGAGTTCAGTAGTATTACTGAGTAGGGTTTCCAGAGCTAGCAAATAAAATCATAGGATGCCGCTGTTATTGGGCAGGCCAATGTATTCGGCCAATGATGGTGTGGGTCAAACTTATGCAAATAAACCAAGTCCCTTGAATTACCAGCGTTACCAATTTATCCTGCATTACTGTGCACAGACACGGACCTTTCTAGTATGTGTGTATCTGTATATATTTCAAACTTTGGTCACTAGTTATTAAAATGGTTAATGTTCAGATATTGAATATGATTACTAAGCAACAGATACAGAAAACAATGACACAAAATATAGAAAGTACATTCAGAATATTAAACTACGCAAAGGAAGATATCACTAAGTATTGACCTACCATCTATATAGAAAGGTATGACAAAAATGGCATATATTTTGCTGAGCTTTTAAAGGCTATTAAATGTCCATTGAGGACCATCTATAAATACTTTGATGGACACAGGACAAATACCAGAAGCTATAGGTTGAATTATTTCCTCCAAGGAAATGCTGCAAGGCAAGCAGCCCTCTGCTCAGTGTATTGGAATATTTTTGTCTGGGAAGCTGTACCCAGGCAGGCACTCCACAGCCTGCCATGTGTCGTGACTTAAAGCACAGAAATGTCACTCCAGTTACCATTACACACAACATATTCACCTTATAGAACCTCTTCTGTTAAATCTCATTCACATATGAACAGTTGATTAATGTTCTTCCAAATTCTTATGACTCTTAATCAAAATGATAGACCTTCCTTAACCTAATCTCTGTAAAGGATGTCTATGTTAATTTCTTCCACTCTTCCTTTGCATTTCATTATGCCCACTATAGGTATTTTACAAAAACATGGAAGTGTGATGATCCACCTTCATATCAAATGTTGCTTAGACCTTTTCACTTGAAGGTGGGAGAGCTTGCTTTACAACCCGTTTTCTTGCCAGTAGAGAGCAGTGTTGGACACCGGATGCTTCTATTTGTACTCTGTTCTGTTTACTTCTTTCAATGCTTCAGAGTCATGCTAGGATGAATGTAGTGTATAAAACAAGCAAAAAAAAAAAAAAGTATGCATCTAAAGAGTTGCCAAGTATCAATATTTAATATATGAAGGAGGTACTTATAACAGAATTATTTATAACAAAATTATACATTTATACGTACTGAATTTAAATTGTATCAATTTTTGGTAGACATGTTCTTTACACAATTATTTTAAAATATGAGGGAAATGATTCCTACCTTTTATAACATAAAAGCTTTAACTTTGATATGGTAAGTAATAACTATTAGTGGGACAGTAACAAACATTCTAACTATAGAAAAATACATAAATGAACATTTTCTTGTGATCAATAATGCAGAACTTCAAATAAAATAAGACAGATTTTCTGAGCCAACTTGACATTATGTGTGAAGAAAAACATCTAAACATTTATCTACCCAACTGCACCTGGTAGATAAGCCATTTACGAGTAAGCCAATTTAATTTTATAGTCTTTATGTGGCTCAATTGCCATATCACAGCGCCAAGTAACACCGAGAAAGCCATTCTTAAAAGGCATTTGCAATAGTCAATCATTGAAGAAGGGTCACTCTCGATTGGATTTAAACCTATTACTTAATTGCCAACACCATAAACACAAGGAAAAATTAAAATAGATCCAACAGAAATAAAGGCTACCTCCTTACTCTAAACATTATTTTTTAAAGGAGAGCCAGGAAGCTTTGATAGAGAGCTTGATAATAAAACAGTTACAATAGGCCTGTGAGGTAGCTCAGCAGACTAAGTGCCTGCATAGGCAAATGCCCGGGACAAGGGTTCAATCCTCGGCACCACAGGCTGCAGTGGCCCCACCCCCAAGCATGCTGAGCCAGCCACCGAGTCCAAGCATAGTGGCGCATACCACTAATCCCAGAGCTAGGGAGGCTGAGACAGGAGAATCACTACACATCCAAGCTGCATAGGGTGACCTTGTACCAAATATAATAATAATAATAATAATAATAGTAATAATAATAATAATAATCACAATTACATTTTGCATCTCATTTGATTTTAGGTTTCTCATTGTCCTTTAATATTTTAAATGAGATCTGTTCTTATTTCAGATGGTTACAGAGTTATTATCTTAATAGTCCCTTTTACTAAAAATATGATTAATAACTTTAGGTCCAAACAAACTTACTTGTAATAAACAAGAACCTGTGATCACTATTCAAGGGACTCAAAAGCTGAGTTTGATCACAATGAAAAGCAGTGAATGTTTATGCCCATCATACACCCTTCACGCCTCTGAGGATGACACAGGTGGAGCGAAGGGCAGCACGTTATAAATGCAAGTGTCATAAAATTAAAAAACAAAACAAAAACACCAACTTGCACAGAAAACCAAAAAGCAAAGGCTTGTGAGCCAGACAAGCTTCATAATCTACCTTTTCCCAGAGAATCATGGGATTGCAAAGCGTGTGGCATGAGGAGTAGCTCTCATCCCAATCCCGTCATTTTACAGATGTGACCCTGAGGGTCCAAGGATTCATGTGAATTTGCAGGATCACAAAATTTGTCCGCATCGCACCTATGGATGGACTCCCAGAGCTCTTGGACCTTCAGGAACATGCTCTATTTTTGCTTTCTTAAACACAACAGGACAGGACGTAATCAATACAGTGTACAGCATATGCAAAAATTCGTTGGAATTTATTAGTAATCTGTGTCATTGCTCTTTGGCTAATTAACTTACATTATATATTCTTTCTAAGTGATGTATTAATAGCTAAGAGTCAAATGAGCATTTGGTTTGGTTTTCTGCCAGAAGACTTGAGTTTCCCGATCTAGCACTAGGGCTGTTGCTGACTCACTGGACCTCACATTGCCTTCATTCTCTCATCCAAAAATGGCGATGAGGCCTGGTGTGGTGGTGCACGACTGTATCACAGCACTCAAGAGGATTGTTGTGAGTTCAAGACCAGCCTGGGCTACAAATTGAGCTCAAGGCCACAAGGCCAGCCTGAACTGCATAGCAAGAACCTGTCCCAAAAAGACAAAACAAAAAAAGGGGGGGGTGGCAGTGAACTCAGTGTAGTGAATAAAGGTAAATAAGTGACCAGCAAAGAAAGCTTACTCAATGAAGTGAAGCTTATAAATAAAAATTAAACAGGAAAATAAAGTCAATACAATGAGCTATGAGAGAAAGAGGCATGGGGGGAGACTGTGAGTGAGAGAGAGAGAGATGAAGAGACAAACAGAGCGACAGAGAGAAATATTTTCAATTACTAGATTTATATTTTGGTTCTTGAGTCAGCTAGAAAATTGTATCTATTCCTTTCGACTATTTTATCTTTTTAATTCTCACTATAATTTAGCTTATTTGCAAATCTCATTGTAATTTAATCAAATGTAACTCTACCATGAGACCAGTGAGTGGTTTAGGATCTACACTATTTAGGTGTTTACCTGTGGATGTGTTCAAATAAGCTTGCTCTCTGTCTTCCAGAGAGGCTGAGGACATGTCTCACTAAATATACCTTTAGTTGCATAGCATTTTTTAAATCGTATTATAACACATTACTGTTATTCTAATTAATCTTTACCCCCCCATTTTGCAAATAGCTTAGCTTCTTTTTTAAGATTTAAGATTTATGCTCCCATGAAATTAGCAGAAAAAGGAAACATGTTACATGTTTCCTTTTCTCTTTTTAAAATTAAGATCTTTTATTTATTTGGCACAGGGTCTCACTATGCAGCTCGGACTCAGGGTGATCCTCCTATCTCAGCCTCCCAAGCACCGGAATTATTGGCACCACTATGCCTGGACCCTGGACTCTGGCTCGGTGCACCCTGGCGGTGGGGCCGACACAGCATGGTGGACTGGGGATCAAACCTGGGCCTTGTGCTGGCCAGGCAAGTGCTTAGACCGCTGACTATCTCCCCAGCCTCATGTTTCCTTTTCTTACCCAGAATTACCACCAATTATTTAATTCTCCTTGCCTATTATCTCCATGACAAAACAAAGTTGAATAACAGGGATAATTGATTCCTGCTTTCTGTTGAACTTAAGCACTTTATAGTACAATACATTGCCTATTGTTCTACTCCAAGTTTAAATTCAAGGAAGGAACTTCTTCCAATCTGCTGCATTCCTGAATTCCAAATCCACTTATGTGGGGAAACCTGCAATAGTCTCCTGAGCTAAATTCATACCTTTGTCGCCCTTTTGGAGAAAACATTTTTGCATGTTCTAGCAGCCCCCCTACTCCAGGAATTCGTGCTCCCAGCACTTCCGTTCTGAGGTGCTGTTACTGCTAGCATCAGTACCTCACTGGTGTTACCTCTATACACAGTTCCAGTTCATGGGCGTCATATGTGTGTCAGGTGTTCTCAACCCTGAGGTCTTAGCTGTGGATGAAGCAAACACAAACTCCTGACCATGAATGCTGAACCCCATCTCCAATGACCAGTGATGGTGCCTGACTTTTTTCACAGGTCCTTTTACTCCATCCACTCCGAAGACAGCACTGTTATTTGAGAACAATCCAAATACGCTCTAACAAAAATACTTTCAAGCACACAGGAGACGTTTCTGGTTGTAAGATCAATGTTTGTTTGTTCAAGCCATTTTGGAGAAGAGCTCATTTCAATTATGCATGAGTGGCCCTCTTCCTCTCACTTGGTATCATGGATAATGAGTGCTCATATTAAGGGGCCTTATTCATTTCTTTATAAAGGGAGCAAACTCCTCCGCAGACCTTCCTAGGCTGTACATTGTCCTGCTGAGTGAAGAATGCGTGTGGGTTACAGATACAGTGCAAATGCAGTTCAACTGCTGTCTTCTAACAGACTTTCTGTCAATGACTCTTATGGCCGATGGATGCCACATCGCTGCATGTACGGCTCTTACCCCCAACTATGTGCTCTGGAGGTCAAAACGCCAAAGACTGGACACTGAAGTCCGGACATTAACCTCCCAGGCTTAGCGGAGGAAGCCCAAGCAAGGAAATGCAAAGCAAACAGAGCAAGAGCCCCCGCTAGATGGAGGAAACCGACATATCCCCGAAGTCCAGACAATGAGCATACTGTCCCACACGCTTCTAGCAGGTCGCCTCCTAGAGGCACAGCCACTACTGAGAGCCGACCCTGCAGCACACTAGGCCTTCTTTTATCCAACAGTTGTTTATTGAAAACCTACTGTATGGCAGGAACTCGGAAACTGAGGAACAGAAAACTCAGAGGCGCCTTGGGTGTGAGTGGTGGGGCTCTGCACAGGGACATCAGCCTGGCCATGGTGTGAACTCTCATTCTGCGACCTGTTAGGCCTCTCAATCTTAACATCTCGGAGGAGCAACTTATTCTTTGCAAAGTGTAGACAAATCCCTGCTCTGAGCAGTGGACTTTGCAGAGTCATACAGGCAGCCCCTGCTGACGTAAGCAGGTGCTTGTCAAATATTTGTTTCTGAATGTAAGTGTTTCCCACGCTGCTCCCAGGCACGCATTTTTTCTAGATCCTTACTTAATGCTGGAAGAATAGGGATTTTACAAATTATTTTCAATTTTATTTCATGCAGTCACTATAATTATAATTATTTTATAGAGTCAACGTAAGTCTATTAATGGAGTTAAGTACAATAGAGTTTAATACTCCAGTCCTTCAGGAAGCTGGCGCTCTGGTGCCTTCAGGGGATGGACAGGGAAGCAGAGGCCTGAGCCATCCAGCTGTGGTGACACCGGCACATTTCCTGCACTGGAGCAGCAGATCAGAGGGGAGGCTCTGCCCCTGCGCCGTCAGCTGGGTCGGCCACACCTGCCTTGCAGTGCGACACAGAGGTAAGGTGGGCTGTTCCCTTGCCCTGCATGTAGTCACCCAATCCTCCCTTCCTCACTTGTAAAACAGACCAACGACCCTGTTTTCTCTATCGCAATTCAGACTCTTGCGACAAGCCAATTCTATACACCTTGAAATGCAATTTTCACCTGGGTACGGTGGCGCATGCCTGCAATCCCAGAATGCAGGAGGCTGAGGCAGGAGGCTGCCTTCAGGGATGGACAGGGAAACAGAGGCCTGAGCCATCCAGCTTGAGACGAGCTTCGGCTCCATAGTAGTTGCTTGTCTCAAAGCATGAACATAGTAATAATAATGATTAATAATAAGTTCCATTTGATAATTTTCTTAGTTTTAAGCCTATGCCTTTTCTCTAAAGAAAATTTTATTGAGGGTTATTTTTCCAACAAAGGCAATTATCACTAATTAGTACTACTTAGTCTTCACTGTAAATGCTTCCTGCATTTTGCTTGAACCTGACTGTATGCTGATTTATTTGATTTTTCTTTGCCTTTAAAAAAATCAATGATACCACATTCCAGGGCAGCTCCTAAGTATTTTCAGCTGTCCTTTGAAAGTTCTAATCTTGGTATTAACATAGACCTTCACGTTTTTATTGAAGTGCTTCTGAAACCCTAATATCCCGATTAGTGACTACGATTCCAAATCACTAAGGCCTTCTCATTATACACACAGAAGTACTTTTCAGTATATTACTTTTTGCAAAAAATTACATATTCTTGTTTGATGCATTTAATTAATGACTAACTTTACTATTTATTTATGAAAACCTATTTAATTAAATAATTTATTTAAATTAATATATTTAGTTAGCATATCAAACATTCAAGCTTACCGCACTTAGACTGCAGACCTGGATTTTGCGATGAACACACAGCACACTGTATTTATGAATGGAGCTATGAAACTTGCACTTAACAGTCATTCATGAATAACAATTCATGAATTGTGCACTTCAAGTTATTAATGTGTCTAAAGCCTAGATTAAGCCATTGACTCACTATTTTTTTTTTTTTTAATTTAAGCACTTCGTGATGTGCCATTTCAGTAGCTGGCTCATCAAGCTTCATGTAAAACTCACCTAGTGACTCAATTCCGAGGTTACTTTGTTTTCATTTCAAAGTGATAAAAGCTTGGGCTCAGGATATGCTGCAGTGATGCTGAGCTTGTCTAACTTGAGGGAGGCCTCCTGCTCGGTAGCTGGCACCAAGCACAGTAAAGTGATAAAAGCCATCAAGACTCATGACTAAGTGAAGTGTGGCCTAGGTTATCATGACATTGGTTTATGATACTTATTTGTACCTAATTTCAGAGCTACTCTACTGTAAATCTTAAAATTATATGTGACCATACATGTTATAGATGCTGCTTTGCTACAGTAAGAATTGTGAAACAAATGACCATCCTTTGCTCCACAAATGTATTCCTTTTTTTTGAATGTTCCAGTTGAAATATCTACACAAATCCAAGGGGCATGGCTTTATAAAGCCCAAATAAATGCCAAAAAGGAATTCTACTAGTGACACTGAAATAGTATGATTTCATGATAATTAATTGTTAATCTGAAAGTAGAGGACATTTCATCTGCAAACAGTTGAGGAAAGGACTTTCCTGAGACCTCGGTGATATCCGTGTGGAACCAGAGGGCCTGGGAGTGAGGGCCTATCTATCACACTGGGCCCACAGAAAGGCTGCCTGCAGAAAGCACTGCACACTGACCTGGCCACGGATGGCTGGGCAACACCCAGGGCAAGTGCAGGGAGGACAAGGAGATTTCACGTAACAGTCCCATGAGCCTCTCTGCTCTCCTGGCTTGCAGTTGTAAATGTATTTCCTGGGAGAAGCAGCATGCTTGTGGCTAGTTTCTGTATACTTCGATTTGATTTTCAGATTGTCAGAGGGATGGCAAATTGGTGCCACACAAACTATGTGTCATATGCAAATTCCCACTGCAAATATAAAGAGGTTTTATTTTGTCAACTGTTCGTGACTGCAAAGACTGGTTCTCTACTGAATGACAAGGTCAGATTTATTCGGCACAGTGGTAGAGAGTTTAGAAGAAATCTGTGGAATCAGGGAGATTAAGATTTAAATCTTCATTGTATACACGGATGGAGTTACCACGCTCCCCCTTCACAAACACTATGGACAAATACTATGCCTCAGTAATAAAAAAAAAATGTTTTTTTTCTACATGGAAAGAAAAATTGTGACTATTCATTGTACTGTTAAATTGTTCTGTTGAACTGTTTGAATCTTTAAGCCTCTTAACTCTACACAAAGTTACAGCTATGCTTATGAGGACTGCTTGAGATATGAGATAATTCAGCTTTGCTTCGTGTTTAATATTTAACATATTAATATTTAATAGATTTATCTCACTTATTTAAGTTGGAAAATGAAAGCTACTTTATACATAAGAGCCAAAAACTCTCCTTTATTAAATTGTCTCATACTACTTAATCTTCGTAGATTGTTGAAACTATGATCAGTTTATTTCTGGTTTCTAGGTGCTGCTGGCTTGAAATTGATAAATGCAAGTGCACAAACAAAGAATATCTTTCATGCCCATCCTCTCTATGATTTCTGTGTACCATTATAGTTCCAAGATGTAATAAAGGACAATCTGAAATGCGTAAAAGGCTGTAAAATGCATACCTATGTTAGCAAATAGATAGCATCATGTCACTGGTGTTAGGATGAAAAATCGTGGGGAGGTAGGATATTATTCATCACACGATAGAGATTAAAATGTTCAGGAAAGGTCACATTTAAACTGTAAGATGTTAATTATATTGCATGTAGCCTTTACAGAAACCTTTCTTTTAAATTTATATAAGTTGATGGGTTACTATACCTGTTAACTTAACTAGCATAGGTGAACTATGCAAACATGTACAGTGATCTCATTAAAAAGGTCATGTTGTTGGCCAAGCATACAGCCCCAAAGAGGATAGTCCTAGGTAATCACAGAGGCGCACTGGTTCAGGGAGTGCAAATTGGTTACAGCCTGAAACTTGTCCTGTTAATGATCCAGATCTGAAGGTCAAGGCACCGTATGTAAGAAACATGGCGCTCAAATGATTTCAGGATCTCTGATACATGTCTCTGCACCAACAGAGAGGTTCTGGAGTTCATCTTATGGGAAAATACATAACCCCTTGATTATGAGTAGAATATTCTAGAGTAGCACAACCACACCCCAGAGATAAAAGTTAACTACATGATTCACTTTTGAAGAGGTAAAATGAAAATAAACCGTATTTCATTTATATGACGGGGCTCTGAATTGCAACTGGCCTAATATATTATTTCAGTGGTAGAAGTGTTTCACAGTTCATTAAATTTCAACTTGCCTTAGATGTTTTATTTTTATAATAGCTGTGAATAGGAAAAAGTTTCACAGTTATTTACTTTAATCCTACACATCATCCTCTCTGCTGTTTTCAAGTAGTTTAGAAAAATACCCCTATCAATCATAACCAGAAAGCGATAAAGCATTAACTGGTTTTCCCTTTATATTTATTCTGAGGTTGCCTATCTAAACATAATTCTTGTGATTTTTAGATTAATGTTGAGTGTATATTAAATTATGATGTAATTATTGAATATTAAATATTCATAAAGGCATTGTTGAGTGCATAGATATGTAGGCACTGAGCCTCCTTTGAAAATGGCTCTCTTTAGTATAAATTCTACCTCTAATAGAACATCATGCTTTTAAAAATTACAATTAGTTTCTAGAGCCAAATTTTCCAAATTGAACATGTGCAAATCATAACATCTTGTCAGTTTTATTTTTTAGCCTACACATGCTTCCTTGAGCTTTCCTGTCTCCGCATTATTAACAGTGAAAGTTGTAAGTCATGGAATTTCCTGGTATGTTGCAGGCTAGTGACAGATGAATGACTTCTGCTATTTGTTAGCATTACTTACAAGATATTCTTTAGTCCTGAGCCAAAAGATTGTAGTTATCAAGGGAAAACTACACTGGACAGATTAAGATCAACATTTTAAAAAGAATTGTCAAGATGTTTTTAAGTAAGTATAGTTTAACATAATTAGAATCCAAGTAGGCACAGACTTCTGAGAATTATATGTACATATTACTGAGTCACTATGCAGTGTTATCACAGTAAATATAATTGCACAATTGACTTAATCACTAATATAGCACTAGCAGATTAACTGAGCTCTCAGTCATTTATAGCAAAAATTACGCAACACCCATGGCGTTCATGGTAGTATCTAGGTATGTTTGCAAGAAAAGGACACCACTTTGGTGAGAAGGTTTACATTCTCCAAAGTTCATGTGGAAACTTTATCCCCAAGGGAAGAGTATGAAAAGGTGGGACCATGGGGTGGTCGGCAGACCGGAGGGGTTCTGCCCACATGATTGGAATGATGCTATTCTACGCTATCAAGATGCTCTTATCAAAGAGTTCATTGGGGCTGGTGAGATAGCTCAGCAGAGCATGCACCTGCTTTGACAAGTGCAGGGACCAGGGTTCCATCCCTGGTCCTGCATGCTGTGCCAGCCCCACCCCTGGGGTGCATAGAGCCAGCTACTGATTCTGGGCGTGGTGGCCCATGCCTGTAATCCCAGCACTGTGGAGGCTGAGAACAGGAGGATCACGAGTCTGAGCTGTGTAGTGAGACACTGCGCCAAATACATTAACAGAATGAAAATAAAAACTAAAAAAAGAGTCCATAAGTTCTAGCTATCCTTTTCTTGCTTTGTCACCCTTTCTGCTAGGTGAGGAAACAGTTTATCCCCCCAGAAGGGGGAAGCTTGCTAGGCATCGTCTTGGAAACAGAGACTGGGAGACCACCAGACACCAAACACACCTTAATCTAGGACTTCCCAGCCTATGGCAAAGCAAAATGATAACTTTTTGTTCTTCATACATTAGAAAAGCCTTGAATCTTGTTATAATAGCGCTAACAGGCTATGCCATCACACAGAAAAACTCTATTAGCATACTTTGAAAATTTGCCTTTAATATGTTATGCTCCACTGACAGTTTTATATATTTACAGATTAAGTTAAATCACTGTAAAATTTCATACATGTCAGAGAAGGTGTAAGAGATTTCTAATATATATTAACTATCTCCTACACACAACAGTAAATTGTCTTCAAATACATGATCTCCTTTAAAAGAAGTGGAAGTATAAGGATATATTCTGTAAATTTGTAGATTGAAGTATCTCCTATAAAATCCTTCCCTACATAAATTAAAATTATAGGCACTGCCTCCCAAGGAAAATGAAGAACTTACTCTAGAATATTCATTTAGCAACAACAATAACATGTAACAGTATTTCTGCTAAGCCTGGCTCCAGGATCAGCAATATTTCATGGCAAATAAGGCAATAAATGTGCAGGCATGTATTAGCAGTCTGCCGTGAGAATTTTCTCATGAGCTATATTTTGTATCATGAACATTAAATGCCTGGGAGACAACTTCCCTTCACGGCCGGCAGGTGCAGCTCCGCCCTCTCTTTCCTTCTTTTCTTTGGGACAGTGCCAGAAGGAACACCATCCACTGTCCCTGCAGGGAAGGACATCACATCTGCGTCCCACCCTGCAAGGCTTCCTCTGTGTTAGGATCATAAAAGCACACAGGTAGATTGTGTCTGTAAGATCAGTACAAATGAGCTGCAAGAGGAGGTTCAGAGCAAAGCAAAGTTTACATTAAGGGATTAGGAAGCATAGTTCTGGAAATCCTGAGGTGCTGAGGGAAAGCAAGCAGTCTGCTCAAGGGCAGAGAGAGCAGATGAGGAGTGAAGTGGGGGGACTGGCTCCATCTGGCTCCAACGCTCTGGAGGCAGTGACAGCAGGACACTTGCTCCTTTCAGCAGAAAACTGCTGTGAGCTACTCATCAGAACGGCAGGAGCCAAGAAATGAAGGACACATGAACCTATCGATTGAGAACAAAACAGACTGAAGGTTGTCCAGTTCCATGGGAAGTAAATGTCAGGAAAACGGAGCATCATTGTGGGGCCGGAGAGATGGCTCAGTGGAATAAGAGCTTCCCTAGCAAGCGCAAAGGCCTGAGTTCAATCCCCAGTTCCACCAAAAAACAAAGAACACCTTTGCTGCCCTGGACAGCACTAAAACACCTTTCACAAGACACCTTCTCTACTTACACAAAGGAAAAGTGGGGGCCAGATCTCACGACCTGGTGGCGTGCTGCATACAGGGACTAGGAGGTCGGGGTCTAAAGTCTTGCTGTCTGTACTCCTGTATGATGCTCATTATGATGACGTCAGCTTGGGCAAGATAATTAATTTCTGTAAGCGTCAGTGTCCTTAGTTGTAGGACAGTAGTCACAGTTATGTATATGTATTTGATTACAGTGTGAACCTCATCTAGTTCTGCTGTGAGAATAAAGATGTCATGCGTCTGACAGATTATACATAAGCAAAAATGCTACTGGGATTAACATTTTCATTAATGCTTCACGTAATTACAGTGTAGAAGTCAGCACGGGGAATGCTCAGTCTCTAAACCTTACCTAATTTGATAGAGTAGAGAAGAATTGTGCATATAAATTCAAGGAAAAGAAACCAAGGAAAGACAAGACCCCCAATGGGATGTTGAAGAAGGCAAGGGGTCACAAGGACAAACTGCTGTCGGATTTTCGCTCCGCCCAGTCTCCAGAACCTCAGATAGATATTCAGAGAGTCTGGACAGTGATACGCTGGCACTACACAGCTCACCCAAGAACAGCTTACCCATTTCTTTTTCCTTCTTCTTCTCCTTTTTTAATGTATTTAGGGGCCTACAGGGTCTCACTACACAGATTGGACTCATAGTGATCCTTCTGCTTTCAGCCTCCCAAGTGCTGGGATTACAGGTGCACGCCACCACGCGCAGTCTCAATCACTGTCTCAACGCGATTGGCAGGGCCAGCACAGCTGGCCAGGGATCCAACCCCAGTCCCCGCGTCTGCCTAAGCAGGCACTTTAGCCCACTGAGCTATCTGGCCGGCCCTGACTTGCACATTTCTGATGCATGGGGAAATGACTCTCGAGTTTAGCATAGTGAACTTTATTGTAAGACTTCTGAAAGATTTATTTATTCAGGTGTCACTACTATGATGGATTCTTTGGTTCCTGCAATTTTCTCTTCATTCTCCTACATCACACCCTCGGACAGTTTCCTGATGCTTATTACCACGCCAGAGTTGGAGTGCAGGAACAGAGAGAATTGAAAGTAACACCCGCCAATTCTGCTGCTTCCTATCAGCACCCTATCATGACCAGTGGGCAGCAAGGTAGAAGCTATTGATATAAGGAGTCATCTGTGCATTTATTTACTTATCTGCATCTTTTACCACAAAGAAAATAAATTTTGCCTTGCCCAGCACTTCTCAGGAACACTTACATCAAAATGCAAATGTACAGGCTCTTTCTGGTTGCATTAAATAAAAACAAGCAGAGAAGAAATCTTCATTGTTAACAAATATGCTATTTTGAGAGACACTGGTACTTATTTTGGATTTATCCCAAAATAAATCCAAATAAAATTAATTCTACATGCTCCGTGAGTATATAGGTCAGAGCCAGAAAGTATTTTTGTTGTTGTCAATCTGGCCAAAGACACCTATGTCTTAAATGTTTAAATGTTTGCGTGTACTAAGATCATGAAGAAAGGCAGTGACTTTTTTTTTAACTTTTTAAATAATTTTATTATGACAGAAGTAACCATGAGATAGTTCCAAAAAGGATAGTAGTATAGTTACAATAATTAATGCACTGCATATTCTTGTCTTTGTAGCAGTTATTCCCACGACAAGATGCAGACATGATATCTTGTCTAGACATGATTAGTTCAAAGCCTTTTTCTCATTGAACTAAGAAAAAGTAGCTGTATATTCATGCTATTGTGTATACACAGATATATATATATTTTTTTCACTACAAAATGGTCCTTCATTTATATGCCCCCTTTTGTTGTTTACTTTTGTCAGAAATGGGTATTCCATTACCATTCATACATTGTAGGTACATGAATTCAGCAGAGTAACCCAATACAGTCCAGTAGTCCATACATTGGTAGGTTATCCATAGGACTGGCAATGTCAGAAGTTGTTGACATGAGTCTTTTAAAAGCAGTGACTTTAAAGGATAAACAGCACGGGGCAGGAAGTTACCAAATAGCACTTCCATCCATGAAGAGCTTGCTACTCTCAAAAACATTTCTCTCTTTTAAAAAAGGTTGCCTAAGTGTAAAATTCAAACAAACGTTCATATGCATATTAATAAAATTACTTCCTTGATATTTAAATATATGTAAAAAAAGCAAAATGATCTTCTATTTTTCCATTTTTAAAGTGACACAAGGTAGAGTGGAGAAGAGAATCGTAGGTCATGTAGATTAGAATCCAAAAGAACATTATCTGCATGAAAGGCCCGGGTTTTTTCCATGATGTGGCCTTAGAAATAGAACTTATACAGGTGGAAACTGTGGGCCTTTTTGTAAAATATAACATCAGTTATGATTTCTTGGTTGAATGCAAAAGCAATGAAAAAGCATGAAGTAGTAATATTTGTCAGATACACGGTAGCTTGCAGAGGTAGACAGACCACCTCTCCAAATGACATACATATTTTTGTGGTTCATAACAAATGGCTTTTTGGTATCTGTGACTACTTCTTAGACACCTTACCTAAGGCAGGGTGAGGTACGTGCACAACAAGCTACTGATAGTACTTGCCATTTATTTATTTTTTAAATTCTATTTTCTCATGTTTTATGAGAATTAATTTTCTTTTTTACATTTTTTACCAATGGGAAGACAACTAGATTTAAAAGTTGATGTTCCTGGGTCTGTAAGATTTGGTGGGTTTTTTTTAGGGGGGGGGCTTTTTTTGGGCCACTCAGGATGCCTTCAGGGAAGGTCTGGTTTGGCTTGAGGATGGGAGGGTTGAACCACAGCATCCTAAACACCTGAGCTAATGCGGAGGCCCCCTGTAAGATGTTCTAAATTCAGAGTATTTATATGTGTGTACATTTGTACATTGCATACATGCACATTCACATTATACATGTGCTTGTACGTGTGTGTGTGTGTGTACATACACACAGGCAGTTAACTTCAACACCAGTTAAATTCCTTAGACATGGAGTAAACTGGAACAGAAAAATGATTCTCTCATTGACTCCACACAGGCAAAAGAAGCCACGATAACGCCCTTGTCCCTTGCTGCTTCTGCACAGGAAGCCAAGATTTCACCTTGTCTGGTGCAAGTCATTTCTTAACTGGGAGAACCTGTTTTCCTTTGCAGATGCTGCAACCTCAACAGAGGAGTTTATTTTAATGTAAGAACAAATAATGAAACCAATTTTCAAACATTTTTGTTTTCCCACGTATAACATGTTTCTTACAGAAATGGTTAAGAGCTCTTAAAATTAGTTTTTCAGTTGCTTGTTACTGTTTACTGAATGGTCAAAAAATTCTAAGCTTATACTTGGGGATTAAATGATTTCTTGAGAAGTTGTAACTTAGATACTCCGTAGGATCTAAAATTCAGTGTCTAAGACTGAGGTGATGTTTCTGTCCCCGTCCCTCCTGATTTTCCTGCTTCAAGTTTGAAGCTATCAGCATCATTTGGTCACAAGGAACGAAATTGAGGCGGCTCCCGTTAACTCTTTACTTGCTTACACTAAATTCGAGCCACGATGAGCCATTGTATTTTCTAAATGTGCCGTCCCTCCGGATGTCTCTGCGATGCTGTGCGTGGGCGACCTCTGACCATAATGACTCTCTTATCTCAACCACGAAGGTGGTTTCTTCCGGTTAACTTCATCCAGAACGGGTGCCTTCAGCACAGGTCACGGCGCCCAAGTGCGGAAGCTGGGAAGCCAGGCAGCCGTGAAGCGCAGTGGAGTGGGCAAGTCTGACGCCAATCTTTGGCCAAGACCAGGCCAAGGTCTTCTGAACCTCAGATCCTCCTGAACACGGTGTTTGTTCATGGTTATGTGCCTAACAAGGGCCCCAAGAGGTGCTCTCCTCAGAAGCTTCTCAGGCACTTAACATTTTATGCATGTTCTTCCTCATGCTGAATTTTTTTTTTTTTTTTTTTTTTTTTTTTTTTTTTTTTTTTTTTTTTTTTTTTTTTTT
>NDGN011462468.1:0-17062 GCA_002564285.1 Tympanoctomys barrerae
CACACACACACACACACACACACACACACACAAATAAATAAAATTAAAAAAAAAAAATCCATGTGCACCATGCACATGGCTCCTTGTTGTCAGCTACTCACACCTAGATGTGCACACTGGCACAGACTCACAGCCAGGGTGCAGCAGGGACGCTTAGACACACACCCAGGCAGGTGCAGCCATATGTACACACCCACATGACACACCAGCCCACAACCCTATTTCCACATTAGAACACACACACACACACACACACACACACACACACACCGTGTCTATAGACCAACACGTGCAAATTCGTGGGGCAAAGACTCACGTACACAATGCCTCAGGCCTGTGAGCGTCATATTCAGGCCACATCCTGAACATGAATGCCACCCACCTGCCATGGCTGCTTCCCACTGCCAGGCAGGGGCACAGAGCTGGCAGGGTGCCCAGCCGTACCTGGGTGTGGCCACCCAGACTCCTGCCACCTGCTCAGAGGAGCCGCCCTGGCCCTGGCCAGGTGGGCCTCTCCTGCAGGCACAGCCTAAGCCCAAGGCCCCCGTGCTTCCCCTCTGCACCTGTGCACACCCTCTCCCTATGACAATAAGCCAGGAAGGGGGGACCAGGTGGCACTGCCAGAGGCCGCAGTGAGCCATGCCAGGGAACACTCCTGAGCCAGTCTTGCTTCTGCAGGGCGTTTCTAGGTGGTGAGGAGTCTCGGTCCTGGGGGACAGCCTCTGCAAACTCCCCAGCCTGTTTCTCACTGCCTCCCCAGGGCTTCCGGGTGCAAGGGCTGCAGACATACAGAACTACATGGACATGCTGAACCCAGAGCTGGGCCTGCCTCCAAGCAAGACGGGGAAACCTACACACCCACCACCGCCCCCCAGCTTCCCTCCACCACCTCCACCCCCAGGCAGTCAGCAGCCCCCACCCCCACCGGGCTACCCAGCTCCCAGGCCCCCCTCGGGGCTGCAGGCAGCTGACATCTACGTGCAGACCAAGAGCAAGCTCCGCCATGTGGAGACCGAGACCCTCAGGAAGGAGGTAGTGAGCTCTGACTGCCTGCGCCCAGCGCTGCCACTGGCAGGAGGGGAAGATGGGTGCAGCAGGATGTTCCTGGCCTGAGCTCTGGGGCAGCTCCAAGGGTGCAGGAGGTCAGAGAAAGCTGCTGTGTAAGTGGGCAGTGGTGGCTGAAGGAGTGAGGACCCCATGGCCACACCAGGAGCTGGGTCTGTGCCACCACTCGGGCAGTGGCAGGGTAGTCAGGAGTGGAGGGGATGTATGCAGGCTGCCCTTCTGAGACACATGCATGCCTGAGGCCCTGGGCTCAAGTGGAATGGCACCAAGGGGCATATATGCCAAGCAGCATGGCGTGAGGTTGTGGGCCAGGGGAGAGGAAGAAGCTTAGTGGACCCGAGCTCCCCCGGCACCTAGTGACAGATGGCACTGAGGGCAGGAAAGCAGACATGGCTTGGGCTTGGGGCTTGAGCACCTGTGGGTAGGGGAGCTATTGCCTACAATGGGTGCTTGCAGGTGAAGCATGCCATGAGAAGGGTGACAGCTCATGGGCACAGTTAGCAGATTCATAGGACCATTAGCCAGTGGACTCCAGAGGCCCGGAGTGGCAGAGGCGATGGACATCAGGTCAGGTCGGGACAGCCCTGGGAATCCTAGGCAGGAGGACCAGAGAGGGCGCTGGGGCACCAGCCACAGAGACTGGGCAGGGCTGGTCTGAGAAGGGAGGGGACCAGCTGAGACCACAGGTGGCCAGGTGTGCACAGGCAGCTGCCGCCTGGAGTCCTGCAGCAGGACAGACCCTGTAATTCTCTCCCCAGCCCAAGGCAGGCCACCATGGGGTGGAGTGGTATAATCTGTTTGTTCAGGTGACCCAGGTCACAATATCCCCAGGGGGAGGGACCTGTGGAGGGGACACTGAACCTGCACAGGGACTCCACCCACTACCAGACTAGACATCAAATTCTCCTTTCATCTTTAGAGGAGGTTTCTTGGGCGCAGCTGTGTCCCAGGTCCCGGCACATGGCCCGACCCACAAACGGAGCAAGTGCCTGGCCAGCACCCACTCCCCACCCCTGAGCCCAGCCCACAGTTGCTCAATCCTCGTGCCCCTCAGCGGTGTGTGCGTGCAGAGCCACAGGCTCTGGGCCTCTCTACAAAGGGCCCTTTGTGTGCCCCTGCGCCCTCAGTGCAGAGCCGAACTTCGGGAGGCAGCAGGGTCGGGTCGGCCAAGAGCTCCTCCTGGGCTGCAGGGGGCCGCTGGCCCAGAAAACGAATCCAGCGTGTCACGTTCCCTGAAACGTGAGCCTGGCCAGGCGGGTACAGAGGGTCCAAGGCCATCAAGGGGACGCAGGGCTCTGGGGTGGGCAAGAGACAGCCTCTGCGCGGTCACTCGGCCTTTGGCCTCAGCGACTCATGTCCCTATCCCCGCGCTGGGCTTAGCGAAGGCAGCGGCAATGGGGCGGGACGCTGCACTGTCACCCGAGCTAGCCTGGTCGCCCCTGAAACTCGAGGCTTGGGCGCGGGTGTTGGTGTCGCTTACGCAGATGGCGATGGTTTCTAGATGCGGGAGGGGAAAGGTAGGGGCGCGACCCGGAACCGGGCTGAATATGAGAGGCTGCACCACGGGCGGTCGGGTCCTTAGCCTCTGGGTACAATGGGGGGGGGTGAAAGAAGGTCGGGGTGACAAGGTTTGCTTAGGGAGACAGGCACAGGGGCGGGGCCGCACCTGGGGGTGGGACGGAGCCCAGCATCCCCGACGGCGGGGGCGGGAAGGCTGCTGCGGCCCGGGTGATGCCAGGCCGCGGAGCCCATAGGCAGGCGGGCCGGCGCGCGGGCTGGGTGGAAACCTGAGCGCAAGGATCGGGTAACGCAGGTGTCGGGTCCGCGCCGCCCCCGCGCCAGGTGCACAGCGGGGGCCACCGGCAAAGTCGCAGGTAGGAGCAGCCCCAGGCCCGCGCGGCGTGGGCCCTTGGGATAGCAGAGCCTAGCGGGGCTCGGGCTCTCCGTCGGGTTCCCTCTGCTCACGGACCCCGTTGGAGACGGTCTGGGATCCTGGGGGCTCGCACGGGTGATCGGGCGCTGGGTGCCGCCAGGCTTTGGGGGAGCTGCCCCTTCTCCGGCTCCCCCTGGCGTCCGGGCTGGGCCACCCCGCCCCCAGGCCCGCCCCTTTTGGCCTCCGTGGGGGCCCCCAGGTGCCCTTCCTTGGCGAGCGCCCAGCACCCGTCCCTGCGGGGCGGCCGAGCCTGCCCTTCACCCGGGGCACTCGTGACCCTCGCCCTGTGCCATCCTTAGACCATGGAGGTCTAGGGGCCACTGGCTGCGACCCCGGGGAGACCCGGAGCCCGGCAGGGGGCGTGGGGGTCTCTGGTGGCCAAGCCCATTGACCGCTGTCTTCCTGCAGCCCTCCTCGCACGACGGCCACCACGGGCTGCGCAGGCAGGACTCCGGCCGTAAGCCCCGCGTCTTCAGCAAACAGCCCAGCACGGGGGACTACTACCGCCACCTGGGCCGCCGCCCAGCCGAGCCACCGGCCGCGCGCCCGGGCATGGCTCACAGTGAGGAGGTGCACGCCCGCCCGCCAGCGCCCGCTGCCGCCGCCTCCACCCGCCCGGGACCCGGCCCCGACGCGCGCGCCTCACTCGCCGGCCCCCCTGCACCCCCGCAGGCGACGCTGCTCCCCGGGAACCACGTGCACAACGGCTGCGCCGCGGACCCCAAGGCGCCCAGGGAGCTCCCGCCACCTCCCCCGCCACCGCCTCTGCCCGAGGCCCTGAGCTCGCCGCCGCCCGCCCCGCCTCTGCCCCTGGAGGGCGCGGGCCCTGGCTGCGGGCAGCGCCGCTCCTCCTCGTCCACCGGCAGTGAGTAGGGGCGGGCGAGGTGGGGGCGGCGCCAGCCCTGGAAGGGGAGGGAAGTCTAGACACCGCCCCCTCCCCAGTTGCTGTGCCCGCCCGAGTCCTTACTCCCGCCGCCCCTGCCCCAGGGAGCACTCGGCCCTAACTGGGCTCTGGGTGGCTACTCTCCGGGGCGTCCTAGCTCCGGGGCGTCCTAGCTCCGGGGCTGGTGACTCGAGGAGCAAGGAGTGGCACCAGCTTCAAGGGGCCCGGACAGCTGGCAGGCCGCCTTGCCGTCCTTGTCCCGTCTGTCTTTCTCTCCCCTACTCTCTTTCTCTTCCAGACTCATGAGGTTTCTTCCTAGGCTGATCCTGCCCGCGCCTTGAGTCAGCCAGGGCCTTGCCAGGGGAATGGGGCTGGGCTTCCTGCTGACTCCCCTGAGTATTTTCCCTCTTTTACTGGGGATTGAACTAGGGCCTTTGCACTGAGCTCCACCTTCAGCTCCTTTTTATTTTTTGGGACAGTCTCACTAAGTTGCCTAGGCTGAGCTGGAGATGGCTGTCCTCCTCCCTAGCCTCCCAGAGTGCTGGAGTGAGTTCAGCGCCACCGCTGATGCTTGGACATTCTTTTTAAAAAGCTGGACTGGTGAGCAGGACTCCCGGTCTTCTCTTCAGTAGGATGGGGCACTCTGGGCTGTCACCAGCCTGTCATCAGCCTGTCACCAGGCTGGGTCTGAGGATCCTAGAGGTTGGAATAAGGTGCTGAACCACTCTTCTGTAGCAGGTGTGCTAATTTGTCATAGAAAAAGAATTTTCAGGACACATCAGAAAGAGGCATGAGACAGGTCTGTTAGGAAGAGATATTAGGATGCACCAAGAATGGGGAGTGGGCACCCAGAGAGATGGGGCTCATTAGAGTTGGGAGCTGGGAACATGAATAACTGTTTTAAGGGAGGGGGAAGCTCAGAAAAACAAGGCCTAGGCCCCAGAAGGGTTTGAGCCCATTCCATAGATATGGGCATGTTTTGTGTTTTTGTTTTGTCTTTTGAACTTTTTTTTGTTCACCCAACCTGCTCCTTTATCTTGGGATCAGCCTCCTGTTCCTTACTGTCCCAAAGTTAGAATTTTAGTATCCCTAAAGAGTTTTCCGTATGCTGGGGCTGACACGGAAGGAGTCTAAACTTGGCCTAGGCATACACTGCCTTGGATAACCAGCTGCCTTCTGGAAACTGCAGTTTTCTTAAAAGTACCATCTTTTTAGTTATGGTTTTCATGTTTCCTTTCTACTTGTCTTTTCTTCTGTACTACCTCCCTTGCATCCCAGCCTGTCCTGGGCCACCCAGCATTGGGGTCCCACTCAGTGGCCCCATCTCAAGCCTGACTCGGAGTCCGTGGTAGGATGCCCACCCTGGCCCAATGCAGTGCCAAAGTGGAGGCCCTTGCACAGGGCGCCAGGGCTGGCAGCAGCCCTGTGCAGCCGGGGGTCCTAGATGGACCACCCTTGTGGGGCCCCAAGCACCCAGAGTTACGAGGGCAGGAAAGCTCCTCCTCTCTCCTCACCACCCCCCATCCTCCTCGGCCCTCTCACTGTCCCCTGCTGTCCCCCTTTCTTCTGGCCCCTTGCTCTAAACTTCACGGTCGCTTTTCTCCTCTCGGTTCCTAGAATTGAGAGTCCTGAGACACAGGAAGAGTGAGTAGCTGCTGGGGGCTCTGGCTGGGGCTGAGGCTGGGCGGGGGCTGGGGCTGGGGGAGAAGCTGGCTCGCACGCCGGGAGAATGCAGCAAGCAGAAGGGGCCAGGACTGGAGGAAAGGGCAGGCCAGAGGCCTGTAGGCAAGGGGACCTGCGTGCCACCAAGGGCCCCTGCACCCGACACATCCCCTGTACCCCCACCACAACAACATTCGGGCACAGCATTTTGCACCTGGCTGACAGCTTTGCCTGATAATGAGCCAGCTGCTCATACTCTTTCCCTCTTTTCCTCTCCTTGTGACACTCTGGTATACCCAGCCTGGGCATCCAAAAGCTTTGGCCCGGTTTTCTTTCTTCCCCTCTCCAGACCTAACTACTTATTCAGGGCTCCAAAATCAGCCTTCCCTATACCCCCATTCACCTCTGCCAGCTGCACCGGAAAATGCAAACTGTGCCCAGGCATTTGCATGCTGGCCACCTGGCTCCGCTTCCAGGGTGCCCTCTCCCATGTCCTTTGTCAGTGCCTCCTTCCTTCCT
Source organism: Tympanoctomys barrerae (assembly GCA_002564285.1). Lineage (NCBI taxonomy): Eukaryota > Metazoa > Chordata > Mammalia > Rodentia > Octodontidae > Tympanoctomys > Tympanoctomys barrerae. The sequence goes on from NDGN011462468.1 coordinate 6,063, forward strand.
GGAAACCCCAAAACTCAGCAGTGCTTGGCCATGCTATGCTTCCCGCTTGCAATCAGTGTGTCTGCCCGTCTGTCTGTGTGGGAGTGTGGGCACAGAGAGGATCAGCTGGGTGCTGACGCTCCAGGTCCTGAGTCTGTGTGACCAAAGGTGCCCCAGTCAGCTCGGTCCAAGGGTCACTGGGCTGTGCTAAGACAGGGGGAGAGGGCTAGAGGGAGACTCCACCCTGCCGGGGCAGAGCCAGGGCTGGGGACGAAGGTCAAGTGCCCGGCTCCAGGTAGTGTTTTGGAGCTGGGCAGTGAGTGGCTGGAGTTCCCAGGGCCGGCCCAGGAGCCAACATGAACTCCCAGAGGCCTCCAGGCAGGGGCTCCATACACTGTGAGTAGGGTTATGAGGACGGTGGGGCTGCTATGGCTGGGAGCAGAGGGTTCACCCCTGGGTGCCCTGACAGCTACCCAGGGGACCCCAGAATCTGGAAAGCTGCCTCTGGGGCCAGGGAGGGCCCTGCCCATCCAGGCATGGGAAGGTTTCAGAGGGGCATTGGGGGTGCTGGGTCCTGGGCCCTGCCCCCAACCAGTGCCCCTTCTCCATGGCAGGCACCAAATCTTTCAACATGATGTCCCCAACGGGTGACAACTCGGAGCTACTGGCTGAGATTAAGGCAGGCAAAAGCCTGAAGCCAACACCACAGAGCAAGGGGCTGACTACAGTGTTCTCGGGCAGCGGGCAGCCAGCCTCCCAGGTAGGAGGCAGGCGAGAGCCCCGCTCCGGCTCCCCATGCTTGTCCAGTGCCAGTGCTCAGCGCCGCTGCTTCTCCCCGCAGCCTGACTCTCCGCTGCCACCAGTGTCGCCCGTGCCATCTCGGGCCCGGAGCCCCACCCCACCAGCAGCAGGCCCCCAGCCCCTGCTCAACGGCACTGTGGTGGTGCCAGCACCGCCCGCCACACCTGCTCCAGGCGTGCAGCTGGACGTGGAGGCACTCATCCCCACGCATGACGAGCAGGGTCGGCCCATCCCCGAGTGGAAGCGCCAGGTGATGGTGCGCAAGCTGCAGCTGAAGATGCAGGAGGAGGAGGAGCAGAGGCGGAAGGTGGGTGGGCGGCACTGCCCAGAACACCCTGGGGTCTGCACAGCCCCGGCAGCTCCTTCCCCATGGCACCCCTTGGCCTGCTATGGCCCCACAACCTCTGGCAGCACTCACTGCCTCTGAAGAAAACTGGGGTGGCAGGACTAAGCCCCCAGGACTGGCCCGATCTCCCCAGCCCCAGTAGTTTGCCCTTGAAGTGAGGTGGCCGTGTGCCTTGGAATCCTCTGGGACTTGTTTACAGGCCCATCTGGCCTCTGGAAGGTGCAGGGATGGAAACTGCATTTCTAACAAACTTCTGGCTTGGGCTGGTGGCATCCTGAGGACTTGGGTCTCAGGCAGACTCTGTCCCTGCCACGCCACTAGCCACATCTGCAAGATGGGCCGCACCTCTACAGCTGATGGGTCCCATTCATTTGAGCAACAGAGTTCCCTGAGTGCCCTCTCTGTGCTCCACACTCTGCTGTAGCCTCTAGGGGTCCAAGGTGAACACACTGAAGCACGCCTCCTAGGTGGCTGCCCCTGTCTGTCAGTGCTCCCCAGGAGGTGGGACAGGATGGTGGGAGAGAGTAGCACCTGAGGAAACAGCTGGGTCTATATCTTGGCTGGTGCTATGGTCAAGTGCAGGGGCCTGGCTGGCCCTACACTGGTCACCCATGGGGCTGGGGGCAGCAGTGTCTGAGGCAAGGCTTGGAACTTGAGCAAGAAGTGGCCTGGGGAAGTGTCGCAGGAGGGGAACAGGGGTGCTGGACCCACAATGACTATGGGTCCGGACTGGACTGTGGGGGCTGAGCTGAAGGGGGCTTTTCCTGGGGCAGCAGGCAGCCCAGGGGTGCTCATATGGGGAAGTGGCAAATGGTATTCATACATGGTGATCCAATTGAGGGACTCAGGATGAGCTGGGAGGCCTGGGGCGGGGGCGGGGGGGTAGGCAGGCTCCAGAATGGAAGAGCTAGCACCTGAGAGGCGGCCTAGAAGTGAGGAGAGAGAATTGATGAGTGAAGAAAAGAGGAAGGGCCGTGGCGATAGCTCAGTGGACTAAGCGCCTGCTTTGGCAAGCCTGGTCTCTCATGTTTCACTGGCCCCACCCCTGGAGCGCGCTGAGCCAGAGACCGAGTCCAGGCATGGTAGCACACGCCTGGAATCCCAGAGTTGGGGAGGCTGAAAACAGGAGGATCACTACAGACCTGCGTAGTGAGACCCTGTTCCAAATACACAAATGAAGAAGAAAAAAAGAAGAGGAAACTGGGTGTGGTGGTGCACACCTGCCGTCCTCTGGAGGCTGAGGCAGGAGGATTGGCAAGTTCAAGTCCAGCCTGGGGGATTTAGGCCCTATATCAAAAAGGGTGGTGTGTGTGAGCCCTGTCCAAGCACGTGGGACGCTGACCACTGGGGTACCCAGCACTGGCCGCAGCAGAGTCTGGGAAGGGTCAGCGGCCCAGCCTGAGAGGTCTTGCAGGAATGTGGGCTAGAGTTAGCAGACCTTGGCTAGGGAGGGGGCTCCAGGCTGCTCATGGATCACGCCTTTCGCATGCTCCTTGGATGGTGTAATGAGCGGCCAAGCCAGCAAGGAGAGCCCTTCTGCCGGCCCACCCTCTCCGCCTTGCAGCGGCGCCCAGCGGACCAAGTGGACACTGCCCAAAGTCCAGAGCCGAAGCTTGAAGAGTGGCATTGCCGCCGCCTAGGCGCGGCCATTCCTGCGCACGCAGCAGCCCCGCGGAGCCATTACACCACCCAGGACATGCAAAAGGTTCCCTGGCGCTGCCGAGGCGGGGCTGGGCCAGAGGGAGACGCGCCTCCCCCCTCTCTTGTCTCCCCGCATAGCTGACGTCAGCCAGCTCGTGCTGCTACCCCCCGGAGGGCTGGAGGTACGTCCGCGAGCGCGATGCCATCCTCGGGCCCTTCGGCGAGCTCATGACTGAGACCGACATCCTCCGCATCGAGCAGCAAATAGAAAACCTGCAGGTGCTGCACAAGGCGCAGAAGCTGGAGGCGCGCCTGGAGCAGCTGGAGCTGGAGCTGGAGCAGCTGCTGCCCATCTCCGCCGCGCTCTCCGCGCCGCGCTTCACCGTAGACCCGCGCCGCATGCAGGGCCGCGCCACCAGCCTGCCCGCCTGGTGCAGCAAGATCTCCACGCTGCTCAAAAGCATGGCCTCGCTGCTGGGGGCGCTGGGCGGCCGGCCCGCACACCTGGCCGAGCTGCTGACCGCTGACACGGGCCAGCCGCTGGCGCCCCTGCCCGACGCTCCCTCCAGGCCTGGGCCTCTCTGCCTGGGCCGTTCGCACTCGCTCAGCTGGTGCCGCGAGGCCGTGGCGCGCGAGATCCTCGAGTGTGGCGTTTCCGTACGGCATCTCCGTGCTACCTACGAGCTACGCGCCCAGGGCGCAGAGCCCGCTTGCATTCCACGTCACGTGTCCCCATCACTGGCCAGCAGTCCAAACAGAGAGCCTGTCCTTGAAGAGGACTACGTGGAGGTTGGGTCCAGTCAGCCCAATGCTGCCTCCGAGGAGCCTGTGGGGACCCCTGACGACCCCGCAGAGGCTCAGGACAATCAGGAGGTGGTGTCAGAGTCTGAGCAGATGGTGTGCAGGCCGCCGCCGTCCGCAGACCTTCCAGAAGTGCAGGACTACATTGACATGCGCAAGGAGCGCATCGTCTACCTCTTCCTGGAGCACTGGCGCAAGTGGACCTTTCGTGGTCCGGGGCGCCATGCCCAGGCGCGCCTGCGCAGATTGCTGCCTCGAGTGGCGGCTGCTGGTGCAGATCTCAGCCCCGAGGGCGGTGACCTTGCTTTCCAGCAGCCAGCAGGCGAAACTGAAGCCTGCAAGCCGGACCAGAGGCTGTTGCACCTGCTGAAGCAGCGGCAAGTGGTAGGCAAACTGCTGGGCCACTGGAGGAGCCTGCTGCGGCAGGTGCCCACGCACCAGTCCCAAGGCCTGCGCCTGGCACATGGCCTGTACTGGCCTGAACACTTCCTCCCGCCCCTGGACAGCGGGGCGCCCCGGCACTACGACAGCCTTACACTGGACCTCTTCATGCTTGGCTACTTCCAGCTGCTCGAGATGGGTCTAAGCCGGGAGGAGCGCAAATTCCGCCACCTTCTGTGCTATGAGATGTTTGACCGGCTGGGCAGCCACCCCTGGGAACTCATCCGCCTCTTCCACCGTGTGGTGATGGAGGAGGTAGAGGCCGGTCGGAGAAGCTGGAACGATGGCTTCGAGGATCTCAGATGCCAGTTCTTTGGAGACAACCCAGAGGCTGAGCCAGCCCAGGAAGAGGTCAGAAAGGAAGAAGAGCAGGAGGAAGACAAGGAGGAGAAGGAAGAGAAGACACAAGGGGAGGAAAAGGAAAGGGAGGAGGAGGGGCCCAGTGAAGATGCTGCTCCAGCACACCTGGAGAATGGACACAATGGGCAGCCTGAGCCTGCAGGCCCTGCGCCACAGCCCCCACCTGCCGCACCACCCCCAACCTCAATCTCAGGCCTGCCTCCCTCTGAAGACCCTGCGGAGGACCCCTTGGAGTTGGTGTCTGAGATGGGCGAGTTCAGCAACGAAGATATCTGCCGATACATCGACCGCAGCTTCTCCTTCTGGAAGGAGAAGGAAGCAGAGCTGTTTGACATCTGAGCTGGTGAATCCAGAGTTAGCCCTCAAGCATCTTAATCCAGGCTTGGGCGCCTGGCTGGAGCCCTGCAGAGGCCAGAAGTGTGCAGAAGAAGCCCAATGTGAAAGGCCACATGCACGGGTCCCCTGGAGGCAGGATGGGGGGCATTGGCCCAGCTAGAAGGCCATGGCCATGGTCTGGCTGGGATGTGTGTGGGATCAGGTGGCAGAGCTGAGCAGCCTCTTGGAGTGAAGCACAGTGGGCAGCCTTGTGGTGGTGTAGTGCTGTGCCTGTCTCTGGTCGTTCACTGGAACCCATGGCTACCTCCTTGTCCACCTGTTCAGGTTTGCGCATGTGTGATCTGTACAGACCCTTCCTCTTCTGTAACATCCAAGGAATAAAACACTTTGCTGGAAGCTGCTTGTCTTGGGTCCCCCACCATGATGTCACTGCAGGTCTACAGTGATGACTGGCATCCCCTCTATTGGAAACAGGGCGAGCATGGGACAGGTCTTTCCCGGGAGCCCATGGGCAGCTGAGCCTCCCAGAACGAGCCAGGTGTATGAGATCTCAAGTCTGCATCTGCTCAGAGATCCTGGGTGACAGTCCTGTCACCTGTCATCTGTCAACCTGTCCCCCTTGTACAACGTACACTCTTGTCTCTATCTGGTGCTACCTCTAGGACACCTACTGTAGGACAGGGGTTCTGGGGGCAAGAGGCTCCTTCCGTCTCTACCATCAAGACTCCCAGCAGCCCTGTGTCTCACTGGTGTGAGAGTGCAGTCCCATGGGCCCAGCCTGTCGGGGTCCTGAAGTTCTGTGCTTGTGTTTCAGGAGGAGGAGGAGGAGGCTCGGCTGGCCAGCCTGCCTGCCTGGAGGCGGGACATCCTTCGGAAGAAGCTGGAAGAGGAGAGGTGAGCTGGGGCTCAGGAGAGAGCCGTCCCACCAGCAGGGTGACTGCTTTGTCCCTACAGTGGTGGCACCAACTAATGCTGTCTCTTTCTCCTTCCAGGGAGCAGAAACGGTGAGTGCAGGGCTGGCCCAAGCCTGCTGCCCCTCCCCCACCCGAGGCTTGTCCTTTGGCCCCCTCATCCAGCCCTCTCCTGGCCACATCCAGTCATTCAGCCTGTGTAGCATGACTTCTGTGCTCTTGGTAATGCCACCAGACACCTCTCCCCCAGTCATTTAGCACTTGTCCCTAAGGTCAAGCTCTCCTGCTCTGACAACCTTGTTCCTGAATTACTCAGTCCCTGTCTCCTGTTAACCTAACCTTTCCACCCCATGGCTCCTCCACCTTAGGGCCAGTGCCTTCACCACCCGTCCTCCAAATCGGTTTCTTCCCTCACAGTCTAGTCCAGGGCTGTCCAAAGGAAGTATAGGATGAGTCACAGGCATAATTTTACTTAGTAACCACACTGAGATAATAGTGAATTTCAGGGGACAGGGAGATGGCTCAGTGGAATAAGCACTTCCTTGGCAAGTACAAGGGCCTGAGTTCAATCCCTGGTTCTGAAAAAAAAAAAAAAAGAAGAAGAAGAAGAAGAAAGAAAGAAAGAAAGAAAAGAAAAACAAAGAAATAGTGAATTTCAGGTTTCATTTAACCCAATATATAAAAAATATGTCCATATATAACCAATATCAAAATTAATCAAAAATGGAATTTTTTTATTTTGAGGGTACATGTGGTATTGGGGATCGAACTCAGGACCTTGCACTTTCCAGGCAGGCCCTAATGCCACTGAGCTACCTTCCCAGCCCTGTGTGTGTGTTTTTGACACAGGATTTTGCTATGCACTTCAGGCTGGCCTTGAGCTCACTCTGTAGCCCTGGCTGGCCTCGAATTCAGAGCAATCCTCCTGCCTCATCTTCCCAAGTGCTGGGACTATAGGCATGCACTACCGTGCCTGGCCTCCGTATCAAAATTATTAATGAGATGGCTTTTGCTTTTGTAAAATGAGGTCCCACTGTGTTGCCCAGGCAGGCCTTAAACTTGTAGTCCTGTCTCAGCTTCCGGAGGAGCTAGGATTACTGGAAGAAGCCATTAGGCCCATTTTTTCTTTTCTTTTGTCTTTTTGAGACAGGGTCTCACTATGCAGTTTAGGCTGTCTTTGAGCTCTTTATAGCCCGGGCTGGTCTTCAACTTGCAGTGACCCTCCTGCCTCCACCTCTGGAGAGCTAACAAGCATGCAGCACCACGCCCCACGGCACCTGACCCAGTCTTGTAACAGGTTTTACACAGAACTGTGGGTGACCCAGCCCCTCTGTTTCTGGTAACATCGGGGCATCGGGGCCCCTAACACCCAGTCTCAGCTCCCACTCAGCCCCCATGCCCTAGGGACCCAGATTTGCCCCCAGACAAGCCCTTATCTTGTTGGTAGCTCCTCCCACTGCCACATAGGGCCTGGCCCAGGCTTCACTGGGTTCTGCGCACACCCCATCTGCAGAAAAGCGGAGGAGCAACAAAAGCAGGAGGAGATGCAGCGGGAGAAAGAGCAGTCGGAGAAGCTGCGGACACTGGGCTACGACGAGTCCAAGCTGGCACCGTGGCAGAGACAGGTCATCCTGAAGAAGGGGGACATCCCCAAGTAAGAGACGTTGAGCATCCGGACAACAGCGTCGCCAGCTCAGAGAGGTGTGGTGGTGGTGGGGTGTCCCTTGCCCCTCCCGCCTGCTGGGCCGGTGTGGAAGGGCTGGGAGCCGTGCCACCCACTCCCTCCACGCCCCTACCCTTCCTGACCCCCACCCTGGCCCACGCTGGCAGCACCGCTTAAGCCTCCTCCAGCCCTCGGAAAATGTGCCCAACCGTTGACGCAAAACGACGCTGCTCATTTGCATTCCGACCCACTCGCACTTGCCGGGTGGCGGGGAGGGCAAGGAGCTGAGAGCAGGCCCCGGCCCCGCCCCCACCGTGGGTGGTGACTTTGTCATCAGCCGGGCGAGCAAGGTTGCAGCCCCCTCCCCCGCACCCCGGAACCCTCGTCGCAGGCACATCCTGGGTGGAGGCGGCCCCTAGCTCGGGGAAGGGGTTTTCCTCCCTTCTCGACCCAGATCTGAGCCCGACCTGTCCAGGGCCCCATTTCTTATCCTCGCCGAGGGTTTCCTCGCAGTCATGTGTTTACCGGAAACGATGCAACCTGCCCGTCTGGGCGGAGTCGCTGATCCTGGGGTCCCACCAACTTACCCGCAGCCCACATCCTAGTCCCTGGCGCCCCTGACCCTCCCACTGCCCGGGAAGAGTGGAGGGCACGGCCCTGCACCGTGGTCCCCCCCCATTAAAGCGCTCTCCACCACCTGGGGCTCGGATCACTCCGTCCTTGCCACGGCCACCTCGGCTTTCTCTCCTCCTTGGGGATCACTGGGCCACGCAGATATGGAAGGAAAGAGTGGCTCCGGGGGTACAGGGCCACACTGGGCTACATCCTGGACCCAAAATCGGGGTGCCCAGGCCCCTGGAAATGTAGCCCGGGCCACTTTGTACCCCAAACCACCAGCACCACGAAAACGCCACTTGTCTTCATAGATTTAATACCAAGACCTCAGCCCAACTTCGGGCCAAGAGGACAGCTGGGCAACCTCGCGCCCCTCCTGCACTCGCCCTCCCCTGTGCTGGCGTCACAGCGGGGCTCTGTGGAGTAGACTGCCGAGGCCAGCAGGCGCTGCTACGCAGGGCCCTGCCGGGAAACTCAGTAACTGACATAAAATGTCTACACGCATAAGTAACCGTACTTAAGGCTTCCACCAGGGTCACCTGAGCGCCAAAGTCACAGGAGACCCCAGTGTCATGGACAGCGCTGCAGGCGGAGGCGCAGGTCCTCCGCACAGCCATCCAGCCCCATGCGCTCCAGGGCAGCATAGACTGCGCCCAGCCCCGCGGGCTGCTGCTGGCGCCAGCGCTTGAGCATCTCGTACTGCTGGTCGCGGAAGCGGCCGATTTCCACTTCCACGGCCTCGATCTCTGCCTCACGCAGCCCTAACGTGCGCACGAACTCCTTCCAGCGCCGTGCAGGGACCGCATCCATCACGTCGTACAGCTGAGGGCCCGGCTGGAGCACAGCAGCCTGAGAGCCTGCAGGGGACGCTGCAGAGAGCGGGGGTGCCGGAGGAGAGCCTGGAGGTGGGGGAAGGCCAGAGAGAGCCACTGGAAAGTGGACGGTGGCCAAGGTGCAGGGGCGAGATGGGCACCCCGTGGCACAGGGCGAGGCACCCGCACTGTACAGCACTTGAGTTGGTGGTGGGAAGTAGCCAGGCTAGGGTCAAGACACAGGTCACTGAATCCCCTTACCAAGAGTTTGGCAGGGCAGCTGGTCCCAGCTCTGTGGCACTTGTTGACAGGACAACTCTTGGGTCTGGGGGGAGCCAGGGGTCCACCTGGTGTCTACTAACTGGACAGTGCAGACCTTCCCACTGTTGCCAGGCGGTGCGAGAAGGGCATGCGTGCTATCTGTAGGCTGCAGGTGGGAGGCCTGGAAGCCACGAAAAGACCCTAGGTCAGCCCTATCCAGCAAATGAGGTCAGGAGTGGGGGTTCCCTGGGTCAGGCAGTGGACAGCACCCCCAGCCACCTCCCCCAACAGGCCCTGCTCTCTCAGTGTGCTCCCAACTCTGTGTGTGTGTGTGTGTGTGTGTGTGTGTGTGTGTGTGTGTGTGGTACCAGAGTTCAAACTCTGGACTTTGCACTTACCAGGCAGGTGCTTATACCGCTGGGCTATCTTGTGGTTCTGGGGACTGAATTCAGGACCTTTGCCCTGAGCTACATCCCCAGCCCTTTTTAATTTTTATTTTTATTTAACTAAGTTGCTAAACTGCCCAGGCTAGGCTCAAACTTGTAGTTCTCCTGTCTCAGCCTCCCAGGGGTGTGTACCACCTGGCCCTCTTCTTGTCCCCAACCCCAGGGCCATTCGTCCTGCCGAGCATTAGCTCCTAGATACTTGTCTGGGCCCCAGCAGAGAGAGCGCCACTTCAGGGCAGGTGCCACCCCAGTTTCATCCACCAATAATTTGCTTTGCCCAGTAAACCTAACAGCCAGCCAAGGAGACAGGAACTGGGGTCACAAATAGTTTTTCTCCCAGGTAGAGGAGGTAGCCTTCTTCTGAAAGCACGTCCTGAGATTCTCACCTGTGGTGGAGTCAGGGCCTCCATGCCAGCTCTATCTCCTGAGAGAGACAAAAAGAATTTGATCAGCCATCAGGCAAAATCCAGCACCTCTTGCATCCCTGCATCTCACCCTCCCAGCCTCAGTTCCCCCTCTAGACTGCCCATCCTGACCCTGAGTCCCAGTGCCTTTGTGTGTTGCATGTGAAGACTTACCCGGAACCACCAGCTTATGAGCCTGGCAACGCCAATACAAGTAGATGAGGGTGACCCCGAGCAAAAACGGGACCAGCAGTCCTGTCACAAGCACCTGGACCCAGAACACTGAAAGAGGAGCTGGTGGGTGTGGGTGGAAGCCAACCCCAGCCCTCCTGCTGGGATCCCAGTGGCTACCTACTCGGCCTCCAGCCACAGACAGCAGCGCAGGGCTCAGGGCAGCTTCCCAGGATGCTCCTGTTGGGGAGGGATACCAAGTCAGGGTGAACTCCAGGAGGGGCTGCCCACCCCAGGCGGGGATTCCCTCCCTTGCCCCCTGCCATGTGCCCCTCTCTGCCCAAGAACATCCCAAAGCCCTGCTGAAATGTTTCCTGGCCCCAACAACCAGAACAACCACCACTCTTTGTTAAGCCTCTAGATGCGGGTTCCTGGAATCTCAGTTCCTCGGGGCAGGGGCTTTTCCCTCTCTGGTTTCCTGTATAGCCCCAGCACTTAGGAGAGTCTGGGTAATGGTAGACGCTAATAAGATGTTGATGGCTAAGCGGGCAAGGTGTATTTCCTTTTGTCACACCCCTGAAAAGAGCCTCCTAGCACCCTGTATCCAGATGAACCCCAGATCAGGTTATTTCTTTAAACTTGTCCAAGAACTAACAGCAAGCCCTAAGTCTCAGTCCAAGTTCTGAAGTGTCTATTCATGTGATGACATAAGTGACAAATCTGGACTGGGGATGTGTCTCAGCATCACAGCACCTGCCAGACAAGTGCAAGGTCATGAGTTCAATTCCCAGTCTCAGACAAACAAAATAAGTGACAAATCCTGGGCTGGGGAGATAGCTCCGTAGAATAAGCACTTGCCTGGCAAGTGCAAGGTCCTTGGTTCAATCCCTGGTACTGGAAAAAAAAAAAAAAAAGTAGCAAATCCTTAGGATTCATCTAAAGGATTTCTAAAGGAAATTTTGAGCCCAGCATGCTCACACATGTCTACAATCCCAGCACTCAGGAGACTGAG
>NDGN011462470.1:0-12773 GCA_002564285.1 Tympanoctomys barrerae
TCAACTTGCAGCTTAGTGTGTGTTATGCTTTAGATCTAGAAGGTCTCTCCCAGAGTCTCCTATGTTCAGAGTGGTGGCTTTGGAAGGTGCTTGGACCATGGGCACTGTGCTCATCAGCAGATCCATTATGGATGAGTTCAGGGCTGAATGTGCTGCAGGAGGTGGAGCCTGGCTGGAGGGGGCCACTGGGTGTGACCTGGAAGTGTACAGTCTTGTCCCCAGCTCCTTCTCCTCTCTGCTTCCTGGTTGCTGTGAAGAGACTGCTTCCCCTACCCAGACTACTTTGCCATGCTGTTTCTACCTTGGAGCCAGCCAATCATGCACTGAAAGCCTTAAACCAAAGTAAACTTCTCTTCCTCTGTGTTCTGAATATTAGGTATTATGTCCAGGGGGAAGACAATGACTGAATAATGTGTGGGTGGGAGGGACAGTCCCATTTTTAGGCCAATACAACTGCTGAATTTGGTATACATTAATGAGAAATTGATAAAGAAAGTTTTCTTTTAAACTTTTGTGTAGTATAAACACTGTCTGGAACCTTTAGCTGTGGCTTGAAGATCTTCCCTTCACCAATTTCTTAATCAATCTAACCTATATTCTTTGATAAGAAAATGGAAAATAAATATGTGTGATACTGTTCTCTGAATGAAATAAGTACTGAATGAAAAGTTCATAACATTTGTTTTCAGTTCATTTCTTTCAATAGACCTCAAGCATTTTACCTGGATGATAATTTCCCAGTCTGGGCCAAAGTTTGACCAATTGATGGCATATTGGTTGGTAGCTAGCAAAAGAGACAACAGACAGGTTGTTGGAGTTGTGTCCTTAAGGAGAGGGATACAGTTTATTATGGTCAGGACCTTCCTGCTAACCTGGATGAAGACAGAAAAACAAAAGATGTTGAGGGTTGGACTGTAATATCGAGGTCAGATTAAAATATGTCAACATCCATCTTGCCATTATGTCAACACAATTTGAGCTGCTTAGGTAGGATTTTCATTAGACTCAGTGCTATATACTCTGTAAGAGCATCACTGATTTTTGTCATAGATATTTTACTTTTTTCAACTTTGGGCTTTTAAAATTCATGACCCTTTATAATCACTGATCTTTTTATTTTCTTTTTATTGGGTGCTCTGCTTTCTGGGGCTCTTTATTTCATGTCTCCGTGCTTCAGTTTTCTCCTTTGTAAGATTAAAATGATAATAGTTTCAATCTCTTAAGGTTGTTCTGAGAATTAAAAAAGATAATTTCTGCAAAGCAATCTATTCAGCATGCAGTAATTGCTGACTATCATTTTTATTAGTTATTATGACTGAATTCTTTGTATTTGCATTCTCCAGTTCCATTTTCTCTGTTCCCATCGGCAATCTTTCTAATGCATTAAGAGATATCCTTTTGGTTATGTGGGCTCTTGTGCATCCTTCCTAATTCATGTAAATGGGAGGGGGCTGTGTGTCTTATCAAAGAATTCTGCGATCTGCTCAGGTCTCTGTGCTTCTCCTGTCCTGCCTTTCTGACCCGGCCCTTACCTACCATCCTTCACCTTCCTGCTCCTCTAGTGGTGGGTGCGAGGATGTCCTTTTCCACCATCAGAAACGGTGGTGAGATGAACATGTTGGAAAAGTTCATTCAGCATCTGAGAATTTAATTTAATTCAGACATTGAACTGTACCCTTAATAACAGTGTGTGATCATTTGTCATTTGACCAGGAATTGCAGGATCGTTCCTCAGAACAGCTCCACCAGCTTGTATTCCTGCTAGCCCGTGATTGCTTTGATGTCCCTTATGCCGTAAATCCTCCACACTTTCCAGCTTCTGAGTCACTGCTGATGCACCTGTCTTCACTAAGAAGGAGAGAGTCACATGAAAATATTACCATAAAATAATAAGGAAAGCACCAGATTATCAACAAAATCCAGATTTTTTTTGGCAGTTGCAGGTATTAAACCCCAAGGCCTTTGGAATGAGCTATACCCCCCGACCATTTCTATTTTGCAAGAGAGTTGTGCTAAATCACTATGTTGCTCACACTTGGCTCTATTCTGTGGTCTTCCTGCCTCAGCCTCCCAGACTTCGGGGATTATAGGCATCCACCGCCATGGATGCTCTTAGCAATTTTAGAACTGTCAAAGTTGTCGCAGAACAGTGAAGGTGCTGGGTTCCAAAAAATGTCAAGATCTCCTGAGAAAGAGCTGGATCACTGACCTCTCTTGATGATGTAAGAGTAAGGGATCCACGTGACACCACAGAAGTGACGATGGAGCAATCAGTTGAATATGAAAGCGCTGGTGTGTGGAAGCATGCTCATTTAGAATCGTTAGAAGCCCAATAAACAAGGTATTAGTCTGATTTTCACTCTGTATACATGATAATTAACTTTATAAGGGCATATAAGGTAAATTAACGAATATGATGCTGGAAAAATGAAAGGTGTAGAGAGAAAGAAGAAACAGAATTGAAATGTGCTATGAACTATGTACCAAGTCCGTACAATGAGCGCAATCATGAACGACAACCATGTACTAAGGAAAGAAATGCCCCCTCCAAATTCATCTAATCATTCGCCGTAGTTTTTGATTATATCATGAATAAAATTTCATTTTCTTTTTTTTAAGTATTTATTACAGGGTCTACAGGTTCTACAGGGTCTCACTACGCAGACCGGACTCAGTGATCCTCCTGTTTTCAGTGTCCCAAGCGCTGGGATACAGGTGTGTGCCACCACGCCCAGTCTCAGCTGTTGTCTCAGTGCGCCCTAGGGGAGGGGCCGGCGTCACAAGCCAGGGATTGAGCCCGGCCGCTGGGCTCTGCCTCAGCAGGCGCTTTAGTCTGCTGAGCTATCTGGTTGGCTCTACTTGTTTCTATGTTTATGATAAAACATGAGGGAAAACCCTTGCAAGGAAATTAAGAACAAACGGACATAAAGAAAGGAAATATTCTTTATCCTCTTGCTACTTTCTTCTCTCTTGCCCCAGAAGGGTCTGCATGTCCTTCTGCACATGTGCATCGGGCTCAGGCTCAGACACACGGCCATCCAGCTGGCTCAGGAGGCCGTGCCAGCAGCGCTCTGCTCCCAGCTTTTCCTGCAGACAATCTTCTTACTTGCAAAACAGTCTGCGAAGCTTACGGAAGCCAGAGAGATAGGCATTCTTGCTCCCCGAACGTGCTACTTTATAAATGAAACGTTTGAATGTTTTATGTGAGAGGATATGAAAAAAAAAAAAAAAGGATTAACTATCTCAGAAGCCAGTCAGAAATGTCAGGCCTGGCAGACAAAGCCAGCCAGGAATTAAACATGTGCTTTTCTTAGTCACCAAAATATGCTGCTGGAAATCTTTGAACCTCAGTCTGAATCCAAGCAGCTTCCTGAAAGCTCTCTAATTCTCTCATGACCCATCAAAGACAGGGGCAGCATCCCTGCCCCACTAATTTTGTGTAAAGAAGCAAAAGGATAGGTTTTATTTTAATTTTAATTTTTATGTTTTTGCTTGTCATTGCTAATCTAGTGTGGAATTCTGGAGACAGGCAAGCAGTATCTTTTATGAGACAGGAGAAATGTTACAGGAAAAATCAGATGGAGCAGAAGAAAATCCATAGGGATTAGTTGCCTGCTCTGAACAAAGAAATGCTCTGAAAAGCACCTCTTGTTGTTCTGTCCCCACAGTGGTGGCAGGTGGACAAGGTGTCCCTCATTTGTCTCTTACCTGGTGAGCTGCTCTCTGTGCTCCTTTCCTGTGAGGACGATGGGCCCAGGCTCCTGGAGACCAGTCCTAGTAGGGTCCTGTAGGATTCTCTCAGGGTTTCTCACAGTTGAAATCTGTATTGACCAACACCTGTTGAGACCGTAGAGACGGGAAGAAGGGCAACAGCTGTCCATGTGCACGCCCGGAAAAGGTCCCACCATTGTACTGCAGCTTTCTTTCCTATACCCAGGAGGCCTCTCCTGGGAAATCCTGAGGTGTATCCTAGGGGCAGGGCCACCCAAGCCCTGAGGAGCTCACATTTTGCACAGGTTGTCCTGGGTGCTGGAGATGGAGCTGCAGGAGATTCACCGTTTGTCCTGCTGAATTTTGGTCTTACTTTGGCCCTATTCTTTCCTATCCCCTACTTTCTGCCTCTTGGAATGGGAACATTTATTCTGTGACATTGTAGGTTGGAAGTGCTTTTACTTTCTTTTGATTTTTATGGAGGCTTGCAGTTAAGAGTTTAGTTTAAATCTCAGAAGAGACTTTGGCTTTGTGCTTTTCAGTGATGCTGGAACTGCTAGAGGTTTGGCAAGTCTTAGGGATAGACTAAATGCATTTTGAGTCTTTTGGGGACCAGAGAGGAAATGTAATAGCTTATGTCTAGATGTGCCTCCAAAGCTCATAGATGCTCCCTCACACACTTCCAGGTGGGGCTTTTGGGAGGTGGCTGGGTCACAGGGACATGATATCTTGGAGTTAGTCTATTGATGAGTTTATAGCTAACGGGGTGCTCTATGGCGAAGCCTGGTTGGAGGAGGTGGGTCACTGGGGGTGTGGCCTGGAGATATCCATCTCTCTCGTGCTCCCTCAATCTCTCTCTGCTTCCTGCTGTCATTGGCACGAGGCGTTTCTCCTCTGCCCAAGCCTCTGCCATCCTGCCCTGCCTAGGAGCCAGCCAGCTGTGCACCCAAATAAGGCTTTCCTCCTCTACCTTCCTGGGTCTTGTGTCTTAGTGAAGAGACAGTAACTAAGAAGTCTCCTGCTGCATGCATATTCATGGCTGAGGGGGTAATGAGACACCAAATAGACTATGAGGGCTCAGAGTCTTGCAGGCAGGATGCTGGGCCATTTGTACAAGCCTGGGAGCTGCCATAACTTCAATTGCAGCATTACAGCACTTAGAAGGTATAAGGGACCAATGCTGTAGCTTGTAAAGGAGGAATAGTGTCATTTTGAAAACTTTAGTATATCTTGCCACTTAGCCCCCCCATATCATGTTTTTAGTTGTGAACTCATGAGAGTCGGTTAATTTGCACACACCTGTGTTCTATGAGCGAGTTTACAATAAAGTAAAAGGATATCGCATTTATGCATTTTTCTTTTCAAGGAGGGATAACATCCTAGAAAGGTTGACGCATACTTCTCTGCCTTTTTTAAGGGAGAGTTGGATTTTTCAAAATTAGAAAAATGGGATCTGGAATCTTGGATTAAAATATTTAAATTCCATTATAAAACTATCTTCTATGGACTAGTTGTTATGCTAGGTATTTACTAGGGCTTTGTATAGGATATGATCTAATGTTTTTCCAAAACAATTGAATTATCATTATTACTCTGTATATATATATGGTATGACACACACAAATATATATATATTTTTTTTATCAGCAAATTTTAATATATATAATTATGTATTCATTTCATATCTCCATTGTAATTTTCTTATATATGTGTATGTATAATATGGTTATCATATATATAATTTGTATATTTTTACTTTATATGTACATCCTAGTTCATGAATGTGTGCATATATTGAGAAAATTTAGAATGTAGAAACCAGAGTGCATACATTTAAACAAGCTTCATGGGTAATGCACAGATTTTGCAGTTGAATAGACATTCAACCTCACTGATTTCTGACCTTGTGTCCCTGCTGCGACCAACCATGCTACAATTATGAGTGTGATTCTCTTATGCTTCAGATTTATGTGTTACTAAAACGGCAATTCTTTTCTCTTTCTGCTCAGGGATTTGTTGCTAAGGAATCTTCAAAGCTACGCATTGCACAGAGGAGATGAAGTAGTTAATACATGTCATGTTCTTTTGAAAGATGATAACGGGCCACTGTGGGTGCTGTGTGGCTGTCTAGTGTCTCCCTCCCAACCCATCACTCATCTTCATGGCTTGTTTTCCCTCTTATTTACTTTGATACAGAAATAATGGAATCCTTTGTGCTACTGACGGGGACTCATCCATGCATGTCAGATCAAAAGAGCTCTTTTCAGAATGTGCTTTAATTCTGCCATTTAGAATTTTGGATTGGATTTCTCTTCTAACCTTCAGCCCAGGTTGTTTCTTTAAAAAACAACAGTTGTTTACATGGTGGAGAAGAGACAAATAATGCCATATTTTGCTCACAGAAATGAACATGAGGCAAAATTATTTTCTGAATCTTAGGCACAGGTAAAAATGCAGATGTCTCACCCTCCCCCAGCAATAGTTTTTTGTTGTTTTTGGTGGAACTGGGAATTGAACTCAGGCCCTTGTGCTTGCCAGGGAAGTGCTTATTCTACTGAGCCATCTCCCTGGCCCCCCACAATAGTCTTCAGGTGAAAAACACAAATAAAGTCCAGTTTACTAACAAATTGCTACAATAATATAGCTTTTCTGTTAGTACCACTGTGTTCAGTGTAATGTAAAATTTAGTAATACATAGTTTACAAACTCAGTTCTCTCTAACTTGGTTTGCTACTAGATTCATGAAATGAATTGAGTTTGTGAACCAAGGTACCACGGCATTTTGGAGTAGGAAAATACAATTAGTCTTTGATACTTTATTTGCAGTAAGTTAAAAGAAAGAAAAAATCTATTAAAAATTTTAATGTTTAATTGGTATGTTAAATTTACAAAAATGCTGTCTCCTGATAAACACTCTCTCAGTTGAAAATACAACTAGTTCAAAGTGCATTGCAGTCTAGGTGTGGTGGTGTATGCCTATAATCCCAACACTGTAGTAGGCTGAGACAAGAAGATGCAGAGCTCTAGCTCAGATTGGGTAAATTAAAGACTTAGTGAGTTCCTGTGTAAAAAAAAAAAGCCTGAAGATGTAGCTCAGATGCAAAGGCCCTGGATTTAGTCCCAGGTGAAAAAATGGGCTGCAATTGGCCAACCTCAGCACAACACAGATGAGCACAAGAGATGCTTTGGAGAATCAGATGTTCATTCCCATGACCCAGTGGCCCCCTGGGAGTGACAGCTGCAGCTTGGCATCACTGTAGAGTTTCTTGCTGCCCATCTGCAGCCTGTGAAATTTCAAAACTCAAAGTGGGCTGTACAGTTCCCCTGAACATCTTCCACTTCTGTACCAGTGCAGAGACAAGGAGCCCATGTCCTTGTGAGGCAGAAGAGCATGTCACACTGCTATGCACTGTCCTTTCCTTTTCAGCTTGGATTTCTCAGTTCTCATGTAGTACTGCAATTTGATAACCACTCTGCAAATGTTTTGTTTGAATTATTTATATTATAAACCATGTCTATTTCAATCAGTGCTATAAATCAATTAGATGTAGTAGAACTTTTTTGAGTAATGACTACAACTGTGGCAATGTGTTCACTAAATCTTTTAAAGTCTTTTGAATTTTCCTTTGGAAAAACATGACAAGTGAGTCTGGGAGTGGTGATGCACACTGATAGTCCTAGAATTCTGAGGAGGCTAAGGGGGGATAATTGAAAGCTTGAGCTCACCACAGGCAACTTACGGACTTCACAGGACTTTGTCTCAAAATAATGATAAAAGAAAGGGCCTGAGGATGTAGCTTATTGCAAAGGTCCTGGGCTCAATCTCAGGATTGAAAAGAAAAAGATGGATAAAAAATCCACCTGAGATCTGGTTGACCGGAGCAACATAAACATAATGTCTTAGATTGAATCTTCACTTAACTAGGGAGAAATAAAAGAAAGATTCCAGGAACAGCAGTTTGCTTTTGCCAACTTTCCCCTTCTGGTTCTTTGTATCATGGCTTGCACTGCACTTGACCAGTTTACTTTCAAGGTTCTCCCTCCTTATTTCTTGGAATCCTTTTGCTGGTCCACAGTCAGATACTCTGTCCAATGGTGACAGCGGAGTGACAGCAGATAAGAAAATGTAAGTAAGTCCAGTGATTGATCCAGATACTCTGGTTCTGATGGGAAGATATTTTCCAGTGTTTAGGACTTGGCCTTTGACTCTTAAGTCTTACAGAAGTTTTATTTCCTGATAGTGAACAATATCAACGAACTTCAGCGGTGGAACCACTTGGAGGCCCTAGGAGGGTTATTTTCCTTTTATACAATTTCCCTTACATTTGACGAAATCTAGGTAATAATAGTCACTTGTCTTGATTTAATGAATTCATTTTTTTTCAGAAAGCACCAAAAAGTGAATTTATTTAACCATACTCAGCTGATAATACAGAAAATGGCTGAATAATTCATGATATAGCGTGCTGAATGAACTGAAAACAGAAACTTGGTTGGAAGAAGGCGGAGGAACTTTGTCTTGTAAGAATCAGAACTAAGGGGCTCTATCATCACCTGCTATCAGCTCAATGTTGTATCTATGATTAGAAATGTACATGATAGGAACTCCAGGGATCTTCCAGATTCTCCATTTAAGGTCCGGGTCAACCCTGGCCGCAATGTAACACTAGTGCTGAGTTACACTCTGCGCTAAGCAGTCGTCTGCATAGGTCCTGTTACGTGTGCAAGGTAATCGTTCAAACCATGGATCCTTGGCAATACTTAGGGCCACTCAATACTTCTGTCCCGATCATCCAGTTTCCACCACTATTCAATCAGTTATACAGGGATTCACTTGGCACACAGACAGTCCATCATCGATTGTACCAAGTCCAACATGGCTTTGATGGAAAAGTTGATAAAGTTGGTGTCAACCAGGATATGATAAGGTGGGTCCAGCTGAGTATTATACTTGAAGAATAAGCAGGAAGGATGTTGGAGGACTTCTCTTTCCTTTAGAGCACTGGGATCTTTCTTTTCTCTCTTTTTAGGTTTTAATCTATCCTTTTCTTTGAGTGTCTTATCTCTGAGACTAAGCATTCACTTCATGGTCACGTACTTTCTTTTGTTTCCCCATGTTCTTGCTGCTGTCCTGTTTCTTCTGGAATCACCTTGTTTATGCAAATTCTATTGCCACCAGAATATCTCTCTCTGTTTACATGTGTTTAAACATCCTCTGAACAATCCCCCGATAATGAACAAGATTATAATGCAAAGCAAAATCTATGAGTGTGGGGTAGATTTGCTAACTGGAGTAGACAAGTTAAAGGTAGACAGCAAACAAGTGTCCAATGGAATGAAGCAGGTCAGAGGCTGAGGCCATAGTAACCAACAGGAATGGAGGGACATGTAAGTCTGCATTCTCAGGAAAGGACAGCTCACATGCTTGGGAGATATACATGGGTAAAGTGGGCCCAGTAGTGGGAAACCAGCACAAATCAAATCAAGGTGAATACAAAGTTTGCAAATCCATTGAACTATGGATAGGACATTCTGGCATCTTTCCAGACTAGTGGGTATTGCCATGGTACCAAAAGCAGTTCTTTTTTTTTTCTTGCCATATTGTTTGTGGAATAATTTCATCTCTTTTGGTAAACTCTGTACAGTTTATGATGACAATTTTGCTTTCTCTTTCACAGTTCTGCCACCATTTTGATTCCTATTATAACATTTTATGTATTTTATTATAATTTTCTTCATTTCTTTTCATGTATGGTTTCTTCTTAGACTATATATTTTCCAATAATCTCCCTTCAAGTTCATAGATATTTTTCTTTTGTTCAGTAATTTCTGTTATCAATAATTTGTATTGCATTTTTTATTTTGTGAATTGCATTTAAACTCTAGGATATTTGTTTATTAAAATTATTTCAATCTATTACATTTGTCACTTGCTAATTTATTTTGTTCCTGTGTTTTGGTGAGTTATCTCTCTCTCTCTCTCTCTCTCTCTCTCTCTCTTGCTTGAAGTTTACTGAACCTTCCTACAATAGCAATTCTGAATTCTCTGTTACACAGTTTATATACAGGAAGGAGACTTGGGGATGGAAGGAGGTGGGAGGGAGTGGATACTGGGAAGCAAAAAAGACCCAGGCGTGATATGTATATGTACCTGTTACCCACAATCAATGCATTTATCATGTAATACAAACATGTAAGTGACAACACATTTTAAGATAAATTTTCATTTGTAGATTAGCATCCATCATTTGTGCCTCAATTTATTTCCTTCACGGTGTCACCGTTTTCTGATTGTTGTTGGTCCTTATTGCTGGGCCATGAAAGAAGTACAGTTGTACCATATTTAGCATTTGTAGATGGCTTTGCCTGTGAATGTCCTTCACCAGTGGGCTTGACTGAGGCTTTAAACAGGATGCCTGGTTGGCAGCACAGGTGGACCTAGTGTTGGAGTTTCTAGGCAGGTTGGCTTGGTGTCCAGGCCAGCAGAAGGGCAGACCTGGCACCTGTGTCTGTTGGGTGTGCTTGGACATCATATATATTGGTATCAGCTCCCTGTTGAGGCACGTGGAGATGGAGGAGCTTGGGTTCCCAAGTGAAAGCCTGGAGTTAGTACTGTATTTGTGAGAGCCAGCCTGAAGGTCACATGGGCTGATCTTGCGGTAGGGTCTTAGCCACCCATTGCTGAGAGCCAACATTCAACCTCCAAGGTAGAAATAGGAGAGGTTCATTCTGACTCCCATTTTGGTAGCTCCATTCTTCTATGTTTGCTTGTCTCTATGGCAGGATGGCATGGCCGAGGATCATGTTCTTAACTTCTTGGTGCGCCAGAAGCAGAAAGTGGAAGGAGGAGCTGGGAAGGGAGATAAACACTTCCAGGTCATGACCTCTTCTGACCAGACCCCATCTCCTAAAAGCAACCCTGTCTATGAGTACATGAGGCTCTTTGGGAACTAGTTACAAACCATAGCAGTTAAAGTGGGTCTGGAACATCATTCATGGTCTACAGTGGCAGTCCAGGTACTATGCTAGGTCTGCCAACTGGATTCACCGCTATAAGTCTACAGTCTGAGTTTCTGGAGACTGACCTTGGACTCAGACCCCTGAGGGCTCATCTGGAGCCTTTGTCTGTTGGGAGTTCTGGCCCTGGAGTCTACTATAGTTGGCCTCTGTTCTGGGTCTGCTGGGACAGGGTTAAAAGAAGCTTGGGCCCACAAGGACCATCTGGAACCTTAAGGTAACCTGGTACTGTGCCAGGCAAGGATCTTGAGGCTGCTGGGATCAGTCTAGAGGCTCAAATTGTGAAGCTTGACTGGTGTCTTGAACTATAATAGATGATCTGGAGCCTAGAATTTTGGTGTTCAGCCTCTGTGCTGGGTATATGTTTGGTGTTATTAACGCTGTGGCCATTGTTCATTGAAGGAAGTAGATTGGATGACATAGTCGTTTAGATATAAATTGTCCCTAAAAGTTTCATGTGTTCAGAGGTTACACTTTGGGAAAGTGCTTGGATCACAGGATGCTATACTCAACAGTGGATAACTATGGATGAATCCAAAGCTGGATGTACTATTAAGAGGCAGAGCCAGGTTGGAGATGGGCACTGGAGTGTGACCTGGAAGGGTGCATTTTTGTCCCTAGTTCTTCTGTGCTTTTTCTGCTTCCTGGCTGCCACTGACTAAGAAGCTTTCCTTTGTCATGTTCTTCTACCCTGCTGCCATTTCTGCCTTGGGGCCAGCTAACCTTGGACTGAACCCACCAGAACTATGAGCCAAAATCAACAACCCTTCCCTCAAGTTGCAGGTGTCCAATATTTTGTCCCAATAATGGGAAAGTGATTAATAGGTGACATTGGTGATTCAGTTGACCAGCCGCTCGGTGCCAGTGAGCCAAGACAGTGAACACAATTAAGGTTGGCCTTGGAAATCCCACAAAGAAGTATTGACAGTATCTAAACAGAGGATATTATAAAAATTGAGAATCGTGCCAAATTTACAGGGGACAGTCTTCCCATAGTCCAAATAAGAGTGTGAAGGATGAAGTTTAATGGTCCATCTGGTCTCTGTGCTTTGTGCACCACGGAACAACCACCAGCTCATTAAATACTGGCTGGCTGTGCTTCCAGACTCCCCACTAGGACTGGGCTTTTAGCAAAAATTAATAACATGTGTTGACATTAAGTTGCTGAAATTAAAAAGAGTGATTTTTGTTGGACATTAGCATTTTATGTTCACGGGTGATAAGCTTCTGTTTAAAAGAAAATGAAAAATACTCCTTTTCCAAACACAACCAGGCCTCAGTTATTCATGGACTATGTTTCTGAGGCTGTCCATGCCTCAGTGACCAGCACTTTCCAGATGTCTGTATTTAATTATTTTTAAGTGGTCGATCATTTCAACTGTTGACTTGGAATTGCATGGGGGAAGGACTTGGTAACTAAAACAATTTGACTTGATTTGCTACCTTTAAAGGTTCTTTGTCTTATACTTAAGGTAAACAAAATTATGTTCAGTGTTTGGATAACTGCATCAAACAGAATCAATGAATTCAGGGATTGTGTTCTAAAAATATAGCTGTGTTTGGAGCAGCTTGAGGAGATGGGGTGGATGGGAGGGGGGTGCTTTAGTGCTAGGTCTAGCTTTGATTTTGTATGAATCTGGTAAAGGATTTCAGGCTCTTTAGCTGTGAAGTGCAAGCTGAGACTTGATTTCATGCTTTTTTAAAAAAAAATTTTCTTCGTTTGTACAGGGTCTTGCTATGTAGTTTAGACTCATAGTGATCTTCTTGTATTTCATAGATCACTATAAGAAGTGCTCTGGACAGGTGAGGAGGCAGATCAGACTCCTGGTTTTAAAAAATCATTCTAGCTGTTGTGTGGACAATGGATTGCTGCATGGGGAGGACTGAGGCAAGGCTGCTTTTAGGACGGGTCAGAATACTCTGAGCGCAGAGCCACAGCGAACACCAGAAGGGCAGTGAGCAAGGGCAGGTTACCTCGGTCGTGTGCGTGCTTCCTCAACCGGGGAAAGTCAGAATTGTGACTCGCTAAGAGTTTGTCTTTAAAA
>NDGN011462472.1:0-10745 GCA_002564285.1 Tympanoctomys barrerae
GTAACTGTCCTACTAACCTGTTTTGAAACAGTCTCATTGCTATTTCTTTCTCAATAAAATTAACTTTTAAAAAGAAAGTCATTGTTTGGATCAGTGTCTTGAAGTGTTTCTCCTATATTTTCTGGTTGTAGCTTCAGACTTTCAGGTCTTATTAGCTTTCTAGTATCAAGTTCAAGACTTCTAGCTGTCCTTTCTCTAATGTATATCTGTGCCACGTCTGTTGAGAACCAGAGGCTGCAAATGTGTGGGCCTATCTCTGGGATCTCTTTTCTGTTCCCTTGGCCCACATTTTCTTTACTCTTTCATCAGTGGATGGACTCCTATGTTAATTTCATATGGGCGTTGTTGTGAATAGTGCACATGGTCAAAAGTTATCACATAGTGAGATATGAACAAATTGAAAAGCTTGGTCTATAGAGTAAGATGTATCCCAGAGCTGTTGATGACCAATTTTTTTCTAAACTATTGGCACACATAGAAAAATGTACTGACCAATGGCACATATCTTAGAACCTGGAAACATTCAAGGCAAAACAGTAACCTCATATACAGTGAGGTTATACTGGCTGAAACAGTAGGTATAGAAATAAATGATGCTAGAAGTTTTATTCATTTAGAAGAAAATGAAATTAATCTCTATTGAAATCTGTACACAATTAAAGTGCTAAATAGATCAAGACATATACAGGAATGCAAACTTTTAAGTTGATAGAAGCAATTATAGGAAAATGTTCTTTTTATCTTGGGGTGTGACACAATTCCTTAAATGAGAATCACATTGCCTTCATTAGTCAAAACTCACTAATTGTTATGCAATTGTTTTTCAGAGACTTTTTTCCAGCTTTCATCTCGGCACCTGGCTTCCATTGCTTTGGGGTTACTCTGTTTTATTTTAAGTGTTGGTATCATTGCAGTGAAGATGTTTTCTTCCAAATACATGAGTAAGTGAGAGGTAAAATCATGGGCCCCTTGTTCACTCATGGTTCCAATAGGGACAGGATTTGGGATGATCCAATGTACATCCTGGATCTTTTCTTCTAGTCTCAGGCATTAGGGACCCATCACCTGGGCCTACTGTGGGGCATATTCCTTATTCTCCTCTAGGCTGGCTGGCAGTAGCATCCTGAGAAAACATCAACCTCTGTCAAACACTTTCTGCTCTACTGGGGTTACAAACTAAAGAGATACACAATTTATAAAGTTTTAATATTAAAAACTTGTCATAGGGGCTAGAGAAGTAGCCCGGCAGTCTAAGTGCCTGTCTGGCAAGAACAAGGACCTGGGTTTGATTCCTGGTACCACATACTGTGCTGGCCCCAGAACCCCAGGTGCATGATGCTGGCCCTGTACCAAATAGATAGATAGATAGATAGATAGATAGATAGATAGATTTTAAAAAATGTTTAAACCCCAAGAACCAGTTTTCCCTTCCTAGAGATAATACTGCATGGTACCAGAACCCCACTATCCTGTCCAAGATGCCTTTTTGTTTTACCTCAGATAGAGAAACTTAGAACAGAGGCTGGAGGTGTGGTAGAGTGACAGTAGGAGTCCTGGGAGAGCCCCTGTCCTTCAGCCTACACATTGTCCACCTAAGCAAGGAGCCATGGTTGTGTTTGCACCTTAGACAATCTTGGGTTGACCACTGAATATTCTTTCTGTTTCAGAGAAAAACTTGAAAGAATTGGGTAAGTAGCATATTCCCATATTCTGAGCCTTCCACACACATTTCTCCTGGACCCCTTCCTGTTCCACAGCTTCAGCCATCTGTGTGTTATTTCATGTCTGGACTGGATGTAAAACCCACACAAGACCTTTCTCCATCTAGTTGCTTTTCTCTATCCAACTAATGACTTGACTTTCAGGCATGGGGAGGTTAAAATGGGCACAGGTTCTGAAAAATCTGTGGGACATTGCCCTCAACTCATTTGATCTTTTTTGTATTTATCCACTTTTTTTTGCTTATTGGGTTATGAAAACTATGTAAAAGTTATTACATGCAGAATCACCTTCCCATACTCTCTCCTATTCCCTTTCTATAATATCATCTTCTGTGTTTCATTTCCAGAATGGAGAAAGAAGCAATCAGAGGCAGGTGAGAAGAGTTCTTCCAACCCATAGGCCTTGTTCACCTCTCCCTTCTAAATCCTTAGTCTATACATACTCTTAATCTGAAACCCATAGTATCTGGAGGGACAAATTGGTGGTGGGAATTATATAAGGTATATTTTATAGTAAAACTTCATAATCATCATCAGATCTCAGCTCCATAGCATTAAAAACAGTGACCACCCTTGCTCCCCTTTCTTGACTCTTCTTATGTAAGCACTGACCTGCCCATTCCATCTCCTTGTTTTCAGAATTGACACAGCACCAGAAATATGCAGGTACAAATGCCTTTGGTATTGGACTATGGCACAAAGCTTCAGAAGGGAGTAGAAGATGTTAGATAAGCAGCCTGACTTGCCCACTAACAATTAATTTTGACATCACCACCCACCCCAGAGTGCAGTTTTTATGAAACATTTCTCCATCCAGGTGTAAGAGGCAAGAGGACAGGACCAGGGTTATCCAGTGTGAAGGTCTCAGACAACACTCTGGAAAATGGAGGTCAACAATGAATGAACTAGGCCCTAGGCTGTAGTGGAAAAAAGTTAAGGAGAGCCAGGAAAGGGTGAGTGGGAGGAAGCTGGATAGTGGTCATTTGAATTCTCACAAAGTCAAGTAAGAGGCTTACTGGAAGGGATAGTGGTAGGACTGTAGTGATACACAGCTCACTGTCTGACTCTCCAGGCAGTGGTGAGTTGGGAATTGGGAACTGCCTTGGAGTAAAGAAGAAGGACAGCAGGGCAATGTCCAATGGGGACTCTCGTTCTGGGACCTCACCAAAACCCATCCTGACTGGTCTGCCTTGAGGGGAACTGATCAATTCCTGTCCCTAGTAACTCATGTTCTCTCCTCCTCAATACCACAGTGGAAGTGACTCTGGACCCAGACACAGCTCACCCGCAGCTCTACATTTCAGATCTGAAATCAGTAATATTTAATGAAGCTCCACAGGAGGTTCCCTACATGGAGAAGAGATTTTTGAGGAAGTGTGTGGTAGCCTCTCAAGGCTTTGAAACAGGGAAACATTATTGGGAAGTAGATGTGGGAGACAATGAAAGTTGGTGCTTGGGAGTCTGCCAGGATAATGTGCACAGGAATCAGTATGAAACTTATTCTTCCAACAATGGGTACTGGGTTCTTGAACTAAAGGAAGGACATAAGTATTTTATATTAGATCCCCAAAGAGTCAGCATCTTCCCCAGGAAACCCCTAACAAAAGTGGGGGTCTTCCTGGACTGCGAGGGTAGAACCATCTCTTTCTTTAATGTAGATGATAAGTCCCTAATTTATACTCTGACACATCAGTTTGAAGGCTTATTGAGGCCATATATCAAGCCTCCATCTTATATTGAGAAAAATAGGACACCCATAGTTATTTGTCCTGTTACTCAGCAGCCTGAGAGAGAATCTATTTCCCAAGATAACCTCACATCACCAAATACAGACAACCAAAGTTCCTCCCCAGAAGCAACCATTCCCTTTCTTTCCCGGAATTATTGCTAGAGAAAATCACACTTCAAATCCCCCTTTAGGATACTAAGATTTATCTCTGGTATCAAAACCCTCAAGAAGCATTAGTGATGGTTTCTAAATGAAGAGAACTGGCCCCTCCATTTGAGTACCATGTGTCATGGCCACCCTAAGATGGGCAGGAAAGAAAGTTACCATTGTGTTTAATGTCTGACAGTGTCATCAAGCTAAGAGATGATGGACAGGTAACAACCTTTCTGGCTCTTTAGCAGTTAGAACAGTGATCAACCTCAGTTGTCATAGTGAAGATTAATGGGATAATGAGTGTGAATCATAATTTCATCTTCCTGAAAGCTCAAGTGCTTTGCTGATGATGTTCTTTATGAGCCACTGTGGAGTTTGGTTCCAGGCCACTGTCAACAAAGCAAATATTGCTATACAGCACATAATATGAAGCTCATGTGTGTAGACATTACATACAAATGTTATGTTTGTACTGTATTGTGTTGTGTTAAGTGTGCAATATCATTATGTTTAAGAAAATAATGTACCTGCTTTAATTAAATGTAATTTATAGCTAAAAATGCTGACAATCCTCTGGACCTTCTGTGAGTCACAGTGATTTTTGCTGGTGGAACATCTTGCCTTGATATCGATGGCTGCTGACTGCTCAGGGTAATAGTTCTTGAAGGGCATGGTGACTTGGAAATTTCCTGCTCCTTCCTCTGTCCTATTCTGCCTCCCTCCTTCCCTATTTTCATCCCTCTCTTTCTATAGCAGGGATTGAATTCCAGGCTTCATGCATTCAGCCTACCACCGGGCTAGATCCCCAGATCATTTTAAAATGTCATTTTGAGACAGGGTCTCTCTAAGCTTCCAAGTTGGGCCTGGAATTTATGATCTTCCTTCTGAAGATTATAGTTCAAGCCCCTATGCCTGGCTGCAATTTCTTAAAATAAAACAACAATTAAGTTTTCTGTATTGATTTACTCTTCCTTTCACCAAAGATCTCTGTGTAGTATGCAATGCCATTTAATAGCATTTTACTCACTGTAGAAATTAAAAATTGGAGTCATCCTTCTCCCTCTCTAGCACTACATATTACTCAAATTTACTTCATATTCTAAGTTTTTTGTTGCAATTTCAAGAATTTTAATAGCTTATTCTCTAAGAAATTTTCTGTCTCAAGAAATACTCTCTTGCTTGTCCAAGAGATGCAATTTTTTTCCTATTAAACTTTTATTATAAGATTGCAACAATTGTTTGATGTATTCAAGGTCCATTCCTAATTTGAGTCATCTTGCTATTTCTGCCACATCTGTTCTAATTTACTCGACTGAAAACTTCAGCTGTTTACAGTCATCCAGCAGGGTTGGGTCAGTTTCTTCAAGCTTCTATTGATATTTTGACTTCCTCCCCTGAATCGTATTTTTTTTTAAAAGGGTGTTGCTAGCCCTGAATTCACTATGTAGCGCACCTTGAACTCAGGGTAATCCTCCCATCTCAGCCTCCCAAGTGCTGTGATTATAGGCATGCACCACCATGTCCAGCCATAAATGTTCTTAATGGTGTGTGAAATGATAAATATTCTTCAGAAGATTCTCAGTTTTCTTTATACAACTTAACTACAGAAATTACTCTCTATATATTCTTTTTTTAACATATTTAGCACAAGGTTTACAAGTTCTCACTACACAGATGAGGCTTATAGTGATCCTCCTGTTTTCAGCCTCCCAAGCACTGGGATTATAGGTGCGCACCACTATGCCCCATCTCATTCACCATCACAGTGAGCCTCAGAGCTGGGGCTGGCACAGTATACTGGGGATTGAAGCTTGGTCCCTGTGCCTGCCTAAGCAGGTGCTTTAGTCTGCTGAGCTATCTGGCTGGTCTTTTACAGGCTATTTTTTGAAGCTTTGAAGCCACACATCCTTTTCTATAGCTATGAAAGTTCTAGATAACATCTTAGCCCAGTAGAGGGCTGTTTTGACTACACCAAAAAAAAAAAATCTTTTGTTCTATATAACAATCAGAGTGATCTTGGCTAAATCTGTATAACTTGTAGTTCTATACGAGCCCTTTCTGCTCCACCTTGCCCTTTCATATCATAGAGACACTGGCTTCCACTGTGGTTAATGAAGGAGCCTCTGCTCACTTTCAGCTTTTCTTAGAAGCTTCCTTATGATTTTCGGCCTTCACCAAATTGAACAGTGTTAAGCCTATGGTCTGATTTGAGCTTTAATTTAAGAGAATATTGAGGCTGACTTGATCTTCTGCATAATAAAATCTAAAAGAACATAGGAGTAGATATACTTATGTGAGACTAAATAGATCTTAGACCAAACAATAAGAACCTATAAAAAAATGAAAGAATAAGGCCATTCTATGGTAACAATGGGCCAATTCATCTAAAGCATATAACAATTTTAAATACATATTGCACCCCAGAAGCAAAACACCTAAACACATAAGTCAAACATTAAGAGATTATTATGTTCAAGTGGGCTTTACCTCTGTGATATAATGATGATTTGGTACATTCAAATAAATAAGTATTTATAGCACATTAACAAAATTAAACACAAAACATATGATCATCCCAACAGACCAAGCTCAATGCTATTTGACCAAATTCAATATTTTTTCATGATAAACATTCTCAACCAAATGACATAAAGGAATGTACCTCAACAAAATATATGCCACATGTGACAAGCCCAAAACTACCATCGCACTCACAAAGTTGAAGGTTTATTCTCTAAGATTAGGAAAACAATAAGGGTACCCATTCAAAAATAACTAAGAGAAAAATAAAAAGTACCCCAAAAAGAAAGTAAGTAATTAAATTGTCTCCCCAGGTGATGTAATCTAATATATAAAAAGTCCCAAAGGAGTCACATCAGTAAAGTACAGAAACAATACACTGAGAAAGAAGGTATTTGGAAGGTGGAAGGGGCTTTCACACAGAGAATGGAAAGCTATTAAGAAAGACAATACTTAGAGATCAAGTGAGAAATCAGCAATGGAAAAGGGAATCAGTGCTGCCAAACAGGTCCACTTGCCCCACTCCTATTCTGGGGAGTGAGACAAAAAAACTGAGGGATTAAGCTAGGCCAGATTCAAGAACAGAATTTTTGTTCACTCCCATACACACAGACACTAGAAAAAACAACATTCCTGTGCTCTCTACTGCAGCATATACTGGAGCAGTTGGGTCCCTGTCCCCACCAGACT
The DNA here is from genome assembly GCA_002564285.1 of Tympanoctomys barrerae. NCBI lineage: Eukaryota > Metazoa > Chordata > Mammalia > Rodentia > Octodontidae > Tympanoctomys > Tympanoctomys barrerae. The sequence goes on from NDGN011462472.1 coordinate 6,814, forward strand.
CAGGCTACAGACAGGACACACATGTGAAGGATGTAAATAGGGGAAATGCTTGATGTCATATATGCTGAGTTCATGTTCCTTGAAGCCTAAGAATGAATTCTAAGAAACAAATGACGTTAAAATTAGGAAAAATTATTGGACAAAAGAAGTGGGGACTAGGAATAGCTCCTGAGAGACAAGAGGAGTCCAAAGTGAGTTGCTAGTGAGCCCATTTTTTAAAGAAAGTTTTATAGAGCAAGATCATGATGTAGGTACAACATGGGTCAAAATTATGATTAAACAATAAGATTGCAAGTATAGTTTCTTAGGTAATATTGATCCAATGGTAGCAAGGGTATATGGGTGATATCATTAACTTTGGTTGATCATCTATAATCTTAGTCTTGTTTTTAGTCTTAGTTTCAGTAGTTGAGAGAGAATGACCATCACTAATTATGGGAAATCTCAAAAGGCTAATACCAATAATCTCAAGGTTCTTTTTACCCTTTAGGAAAATTAACTAATGAGCAACTTGTAATGCCCACCTGAACTGAATGAGAGTGGTTCTGGGTGTGGAAGGCCAACCTCAGGATTGTTGTCAACAACATAAAAGAACAACTGGAAGGGGAGATGGTGCTGTTGATTCTCCTGGAGAAGTTTATCATGCTGGTTTTCCTGATAAGAACTTGGATGTTTTCATTGTCAGAGGAGATTGGGTCCTCACTGTCACTGAGGATGGCTGCAGTTCTCTTCAGGGGAGCTCTGGTTCTTAACTTTACCGTTACTTCCTGGCTCCAGTGCAGAGCCCACACCCTGCTGGCAAGAGCCTTCATCCCACTGGCACAGACCTTCTAGGTTGCACCACTGACCTTTGAGCCTTCCTAGTATAGTTCCTTGATATGGACTTCCATGAAACATTTCTATGGGCTCTAGGTCTTCAGCTGGACTGACGCGGTACATTGCTGTAGGATCCAGGCCCTCCACTGGATTATTTGAGTCTCTAGTGTGTAGACAGATATCCTACATTCCTTTGCAATTGACTCTTTGGGTGAATATTATAAAATAATTCAATAAATTGTGTTCTGCATTACATCTTTTCACTTGTTAACTGTGACTATAACGAGAAGTAGGTAAATCTAGCCATCATGACCATAGTCTTCTTCAGATGCACCTCCAACCACAGTGTTGATGCACTCTCATCTTTTGTACTGACTCCCCTGAGGTTGCAGTCCTGTCTGACTTCCTACTATATTTACATCTGACTTAGCTGTCTATAATAATAGTACATCCTCCTGAGAGCACTTAGCTCAGAGCCTGCTTGTCAGGCCACTGACTGATTCATCTGCATACGTGCACACTGCTTGCCTTCCCAGAGTGCCATGGAGTCACAAGAAAGTGCACACAGAGTACCTGGCACCAGCTCTGTATATCGAAGATCAGTTGAGCACACAGTTTAGCAGCACATCCAAAGCACCTAGTGGGAGTCCTGAATGTCCACTGACCCAAATCATAAGCACCAGCCCTAACCACAGGCTGAGTGGAGTTTGATCCTGCCATGTGCCATGTCACAAAAACATGTACCTACCTTTAGAGAATATAGTGGGCACCTGCAACTAAGACAATAAAAGGAGTGTGCAGACTCATGGGCTCTTTGAAATAATGATTAAGGCAGAACTAGAGTTGTGGAAGTCACCTACAGAACACCCTCCAGGCTCATGAAGGCTAAGGACCTCCACCCATGCCCTGAGCAGAGCAGTGGAACTGCAGGCTCCAGAAAGTGAGAAAATTGCTCCAAGGAATTTGCAGACCTCTGAGAATGAGGTACTCTAGTAGTTCCAGAGCTGTTACTGCCATCTTCTGCAGTCCTCCAGGACACCTAGAAGGTATGTACAGGTGCTGCACTTGCTGGGTGGCCTCTTCACAGTGAATGTGCTTGTGAATTCCACCATCTCTCCAAAGGATGGACACAGGAAGAGCTCCTAACCCCAGAATTGGGTCAGTGTCAGAGTCTGGGAGAATGAAGCACTGAGACTGGGTTAGCTTTAGTTTTGCAGTGGAAAGGTCAGAGATAATATTAGCAGGGCTGCATATTACTATGCATTAGCAGGGCTGCATATTACCATGCATATTGCCTACATTCTAGGCAAGAAGGAAAGAGTGTGAACACCCAGGCTTTACAGCAAAAGGGTACACCTGAGTCACATATACACTGAAGTATGTGAATGAAGTTCCCACTGGATATCTTCTAGGTTTTTGTGCTTTGTTTTATTTTATATTGTGTCTTTAGATTTATATTGTGTGTGTGTGTGTTTGGTTTTCATTTTTATATCTGTATTTGCTTTGATTTAGTTATTATATAGGTTCTCTCTCATCTCTCAGTATAGTTTCTTCACCTCAAATCCCCATAACAATGCACTACTCCTTTTTTGTGTCACAGTATATACACTCTTCATTTCAAGCATTTATTTTGCCATATCCTGTTCTCTTTCAGTCACTGCTATGTTCCCCTATATGAACCTCTATCTTTTCCAACCTATTCCTTTGGCTCCTCCATATGTTTCCTAGTCTGCATCCTCTCACGACTGTTAACCTCATTACAAGGAAACAAACTTAATCAAGTTCTGACAGCCATATAGCTTTTCTCAATCACAAAGCACACCTCCCTCCTATCTCATCCTTGCCTCTACAAATATCTTCCAAAACTCCTCAGTTCTAACCTTTAATGCTACTAAAGTAAGATATGCTCACAGAAAGCTAAAGAAAAATGATCCCAGTCCAAGCATGGTGGCACATGCCTGTGATCCCAGGAGTCAGGGGGATGAAGCAGGAGCATTATTGCAAGTTGAAGGTGAGTTTGGGCTACATAGTGAACTCAAAGCCAGCCTAACCTACATAAAGAAACCCTATCTCAAAAAACTATATTTAATGTAAGTAGTCTATAGATGCCAATTAAAAAATATTCTCAAGTTAAATAATAAAAAGAGAGAAAATTATAGACTGTTTTAAACTCTTTATTGTAAAGAGAATTAAAAATAGATAAGACATTAGAAATGACATAGAATTTTTAAAACAAACAAGATGATAGAAATTAAACAATAGTTGTTATATTGCACATTTTTTTCAAAATAATTGCTCAAATTACCAGATATAAGCATGTAAAGTTTGTGAAAACAAAAATTTTAGGCATTCTATTTTATAGAGTAATAATATCATTAAGCTTCTCTCCTGGAGGCTTAACAACTTAAGTTTTCAGAACAAAAATTAGAGAAAAAGAAGGACTGCAAGGACAGCCAACATTTTGGCCCTAGTCTTTCAAGGTCAGTGAGGACTCAGGAAATAGGAGAACCTGTACTGTAACTCAGTGATGTTCCAAATTTTCTGATCAAGGAGATTATGGGGCCACAGAGGAAAGTGATCAATGATATAGAGTGGGCCTAAGGAGAGTCCCCTAGAGAGAAAACATTCTCTCAGGCTTTCACAGAGAATAAATTGGTCAAGCAATGGCCGTGACTCACCCACATGGATGACACTGACAAAGGATCTACAAATTGTGGTACAGAGTTTCAGGCTAAATCCTGAGGGGATTTGACTGACCTTGTCAGATACAAAAGTGATATTTCTTGTTATATAGGTCTTGCTTTCTCTTGGTCTTAACCATGCAGCAGAAAAGTATAAAAATGAGGTATGAAAAGTAAGGCCATATTAATATGCTGAGCTGTAAAAGGCTCAAGTCAGCAACTTCTAACATTGCCAGTCCTACGGACAACCCACTACTATAATCGACTACTGAACTATATTGGAGTATTTTGCTGAATTCACACACCTACAATATTTAAATGACAGTGGAAAACCCTTCTCTGAGAAAACTAAACAAAAAAGGGAGCTAAACAAATGAAGGACCATTTTGTATCTGTATATTCAAAATAAGATAGATATACAGCTACTTTCTCTTA